>PVJS01024844.1:0-28343 GCA_004027185.1 Glis glis
TATACTTTATTTTGAAACCGGGTCTCATGAAGTTGCAGAGGGCCTCACTAGGTAGAGAGTGTGAGTGAGACAGGGAGAGAGAGAGAGAGAGAGAGAGAGCTGAGGCTGGCCGCGAACCGGGATCCTCCGGTCTCTGCCTGCCAAAGTACTGGGATTACAAGCGTGCGCCACCACACCCGGCTTCATGTATTTCTTAAGGATACTCTTAATTCCATCCTAGGCATCCCAGTGCATAAAAGACTCAGGGAGTACAATGGGGCTGGGAAACTCTACTTCTCATCTTAACTGTGTTGTAGATTCGAGACCATGAACAGATAGGACTTTGATGGTCTTCTTTTTTTTGTGTGTGTGGTACTGGGGGTGGAACCCAGGGGCATTCTACCTCCAAGCTATACCCCCAGCCCTATTTTTTATTCTTTATTTTGAAACAGGGTCTCACTAAGTTGCGGAGGGCCTCACTAAGTAGCTGAGGCTGGCCACGAACCTGTGATCCTCCAGTCTCAGCCTCCCAAGTACTGGGATTACAAGCATGTGCCACCACACCCAGCAGATGGTCTTCTTTTTTTAAGAATCTGGCTAGAGAGTAAATAGTATAGGTTTGCCGGGCGTGGTGGCGCACGCTTGTAATTTCAGTACTTTGGGAGGCGGAGACCAGAGGATCACAGGTTCGTGGCCAGCCTCAGCTCTCGCTCTGTCTGTCTGTCTGTCTGTCTGTCTGTCTCTCTCCTTAGTGAGGCCCTCTGCAACCTCGTGAGACCCGGTTTCAAAATAAAGCATAAAAAACAGGGCCGGGGGCATAGCGCGGAGGTAGAACGCCTCTGTGTTCAATCCCCGGTACCTCAAAAAAAATAGTATAGGTTTATGCTCTTATACTTGTTTTCTCATGATCCAGATAATGAACAACACGTACCTGGACTGACCTGCACGCCCAGCTCACATCTCAGCCATCATGGCTCCGCCGCCTCCAGCTGTCTTACCTTGGGGGTGCTACTGAACTCTCTGCATCTCACTTCCCTTGTCCATAAAATGGGACCAGACTAGGACCTGCTTTCTATAGCTGTTGTGAGCACTAAGTAACTTAACATGGTGCAAAGTGCTTATGGTGGTACCTGGCATACACCAAGTGCCATGTAAATATTATCAGTGAAGTGAAAATGATTATTATTTCAGTTGCAGTTTAAATGACTCATTCCCTTCAAAACGTGTGTTTGACTAGTACATATCACTACCATGCGTTCTGTACCCATCATTAATTCTTTGCGCTTCATCAACCATCCATGGTTGTTTGGGTCCCAGCTCCTTTGCCAGCAGTGTGGGTACAGGCAGGACCCTCTTCTTGGGTTTTAGTTACCTGCATGGTTGAACAGCTGGTCTACCGCGTCATGAGTTGTGTGGTGTGATATATCCCTGCAGTGATGAAGATCAGAAGAGAGAATGAGCTGTTGTGGCTCTGCCCTCTGTATAGAGCACTGTCAATGGAAGGAGCTGCCAGATCTGCAACTTGGGGAAGTAGAGAGGGCCCCGATGTGGCTGAACTGTCCTAAAGGTCCCTGGACCTTGGACCTGTGCTTGGTTCAGTTGTGTGCGTGGCTCGTTTTGTGGGAGGTGCAGCCCCACACTACCGTGGACTTTGCTTTTGCACCTCTCTGGGGATCAGTTGTGGTGTCATTTCTGTCCAAGGGGAGCCGGGGTACAAGCAGGGCCTGCAGCAGACGTTAGGCCTGCCAATTAGGGGTCTGACGAGATGATATATCTGATTCCCTCTGGCCACTTAAGGATGACTGCTGGAAGCCCCAGACCATAAGATAATGGAGCTTTGACTGATGTAGAAACAGAGCTACTGTGGAAACACCTGCTGATGAGACCAGGGCAGCTCCTATCTCATCCAGGAAGCCAAGGTGTAGCAGGTGCAAGAGGAAAGGGTGCGAGGGTGCTGGTGTCTTATCCGGTGCCGTGGGGGGAGAAAGTATGTCCAGTGGTGGACGTATCTCGCAGGCCTCTGCACAGTGCCTTACAGCAACAAAGCACTTTTTCTCACTTGACTTTCAAAACAACCCTGTGTGGTCGACAAGAGGACGGTGGCTCAGAGAAGTTGAGTGACTTACCCAGGGTTTCACAGCCACTAAATCAACCACCTGAAATTGACTCAGTCCCAAGTCCCTTCACAGGGTACTTCACTGGGCCTGTTACTGGCTACTTGGCATATATCCTTTAGGTCATAGCTGCCTATACTGGGGTGAATGTTTTCCCCCAAGAATTCAAGTCCATCAAGGACCTCAGCATGTGACTTATTTTGGAAATAGAGTTGCCACCCACCCTCCCTCTCTCACGCATGCTTGCTTGCCCTTCCTCCATGTTACAACGCAGCACAGAGGCCCTCACTAGATGTTGGCGCCATGGTCTTGGATTTCCCAGACCCAGAACTGTGACAAATTCCTTTTCTGAGCCGGGTGTGGTGACACGCTTTTGTAATCCTAGTACTTGGGAGGCTGAGACAGGAGGATTGCAGGTTTAAGGCCAGCCTCAGCAACTTAGCGAGGTCCTCAGCAACTCAGTGAGACCCTGTTTCCAAATAAAAATAAAATAGGACTGGTGGTATAGTTTGGAGGTAGAATGCCCCTGGGTTCAATCCCCAGTACTGCAACACACACACACACACACACACACACACACACATAATCACACACCAAAACAAAACAAAGAAACAAATTCCTTTTCTTTATAAAGAATCCCCGGTGCTGTGGTTTTGATAAATGTCCCCCAAAGGCCCAGGTGTTAAAGGCGTGTTCAGTGTCTGTGGCACCGTTGGGAAGCATGCCCTTGGAGGGGACGTGGGGACCCTGGCCCTCCTCTTTCTCTGCTTCTTGGTCATGTGCTCCTGCCACGATGCGCTGCCTCACCACGGGTCCAGCAGCAACGTGCCAACCGACCAAGGACGGAAACCTCTGAGACCATTAGCCAAAATAAGCCTTTCTTCCTTATACATTGACTTCTCTCAGGCCTGTCACAGGGATGGAAAGCCACCAGCACACGCAGTTTCAGGTCTTCTGTGATAGCAACACAAAATGGACCAAGACAGATTCTCCCTGAGAGACTCCAGGGGATGTGTGTCCTGCTGAGACCTGGATGGCAGACTTTTGGCCTCCAGGACTGCCAGACAACACGTTTCTGTTGTTTAAAAATCTCCAGCTGTTGCCAGGCATGGTGGCACATGCTTGTAATCCCAGTACTTGGGAGGCTGAGACAGGAGGATCACAGGTTTGCGGCCAGCCTCAACTACTTAGTGAGGCCCTCCCCAACTTAGTGAGACCCTGTTTCAAAAATAAAGAATAAAAAACAGGGCTGGGGGTGGAGCTCAGAGGTAGAATGCCCCTGGGTTCAATCCCCAGTACCAAAAAAAAAAAAAAAAAACCCAACCCTCCAGCTATGGTTCCTTGTTTCTGTTGCCCTAGGAAATAAACGTCATGCCAGTGACAGGGGCTGCGTCCTTCCCATCCTGGGCTCTCCTCTAGGGCTGCTGTGTTCATCCCTGTCCTCAACAGCTGAGCACACGGAGCAGCTAGATCCTGGTAGTCTGTGCTCTGTGCAGACAAGGGTTCCCATCCCAGACCTAGGTTATATTTACTGCAGCAAATTCTCCTGTGTAATCCTATTTGCCTCAGAACTTTTGTTCAGTATAACTGCTACTGCCTTCGACACACCAGGCGTGTCTGTGCCACGGTAGGAGGAAAGGGGGGGGGGTGATGTGGCTGTCATGCCTGGAAAACAGGCTTTCGGTTTCCAGACCCCACACTGCCTGGGGCTGGTGGTCTCAGGCAAGGGGCAGGGGGTCTTTCTGGATCTTGTTCTTGGCCTTCAAATGCAGGCTTCCTGGACCATGGAAGTCTGGCTGGGCGTAGACCCAAGGCCACGGGCTTTCCCAGGGGGAGATGCCGCCTCTTCTGCTTGTGTTAGCGGACACCTCTGTGGTGAGGACCTGCTCTTTCTCAGCCTACTTACCTACCCCTACCACCCTCCTAAGTACAACCTTTGCCATTGGGAGCCACCTAGCCAGATGTTTGCAGATGTCAAGTCACAAACCTTGCCTCTTTACCATTTCTGCCACTGCCCCCAAGCAGTTTCTTCATGCTGGGACTCTCTACTATTTGCGCCTGTGCCGAAGACGGGTGGAAGGGTAGATGGAGGGCAGATGCAGGCTGGCTGGGGGTGGGGTGTGAACTGGAAAGGACAAGGGTTCAGCTCAAGTCCCAGTTCAGTGATTGTCTTAATCCCTTTTTTGCTGCTAATGACAGAATACCTGAGATTGGGTCATTTATAATGAGCAGAAATGTGTTGGCTTCTGGAGGCTGAGAGGTCCAAGACCGAGGGACCAGTATCTTGCTGTATCATGACAGGAGAGGTGCGGGGAGAGGGAAACTCTCCTTTTATAACTAACCTGTGTCCCCAAGAACGAATCCACTTGTGCAATAACAGCGTTAATCTGTTTAGCTCGCCCTCATGGCCTGATTAGCTCTCATTAGGTCCCATCTCCTGACACTGTTTCTTTGGGGGTTAAGTTCCTAGCACATGCGTTTTGGGGGACATGTTCAAACCATAGCAGAGATGTGGCTAGCCAGTGTTTTAAGTGTTCATGGAGCCCTGTGCTGGGCTCCTGGGATGCCTCCTTTGTCTTGTTATCTGCAGCTTGGCACACGGAAGGTGCTTACATGTTGGCTGCATACGTTTAACTTAAAACACAACTCCCATCACAGAGGAAGATAGTTCAGTGATGGAGGGGAGGTAGGGAGCCCAGGTGAGAGATACCGCATAGGTCCAGGTGAAGGATGGACAAGGTCTGCGTTAAGGAATGCCCTGCAGGGGTCAAGATGAAGAGAAAGGAGGGAAATGTCATTTACTGTCATTCTACTCTGATGTGCTCTGTGCTGCATGCTATATATAAGATGTCTAATTTTATCCTGATAACCTTGCAAACAAAGTCGTGTGTGTGTGTGTGTGTGTGTACTGGGGATTTGACCCAGGGATGTTCTATCCCCAAGCTATACCCCCAGCCCTTTTTATTTTTGAAACAGGGTCTTGCTAAATTGCTGAGGCTGGCCTCGAACATGTGATCCTCGTGTCTCAGTCTCCTAAGTATTGGGATCACAGGTGTGTGCCACCATGCCCAGCTGCAAACAAAGTCTTGTTCCCAGTTTACAGATGAAGGTCTGAGGGAGATGGCCTGTGTTTGGCAGGCTGGCCCAGAGCACTGGCTTGGTGCAGGGGAGGTGGGCTGGGGTGCGGAGATGTTGCTGATGCAGGATCAGAAGGACTGGCTGGGGCAGGAACTGGGGATGACTCAGGCTTCCATATAGGTGATGGAGTCGGGGTGGGCCATTAACAGATGAGTTCACTGGGTTGACCCCATTGGAGGGAGAGAATGCTTTTAGATTGTCTGTGTCCAGGTCTTGGTACATCCCTGGACAATAATTTATTGATAGAGCTGGTGCCTCTGGCTTGACTGAGTGCTTTTGGCCACAAATGATGCTCAGAGAGAGGCCGCTGTCTCCTGGGTGCAACTTAGCCTCTGGGGGGTTGCCAGGAGCACAGGCACAGTGCTGCCCAGTGGTGGAGGCTCATCCCCCAAACCAGGGTTCCCACTTTTCCAAACAGACTTCAAATTTGCCTGAAAGAGCCAGGCACAGTGGTGCACACCTGTAGTCCCAGTACTTGGGAGGCTGAGAGAGGAGAATCAAATTCGCGGCCAGCCTCAGCAACTTAACAAGGCCCTCTGCAACTTAGTGAGACCTTGTTTCCAAATTAAAAAAAAAATAGGGCTGGGGGTTTAGCTTGGAGGTAGAATGCCCTGGGTTTAATCCCCAGTAACATGCGTGTGTGCACACGTACACGCACACACACGCGCACACACAGAGTCTGAAAGGCAGTCTGTGAGCAGCACTGTGTGAGGCTGGATGCGCAGAGTCATTCTGGACGCCCCATGCCACCTGCTTCTCATCCTTCCCTGCGCGTTAGCCAGGCTGCACACAGAGCAGTGGGCTCAGGGACAGAATGAAAGTTCTTGACCCTGATGTCCTCAGGCCCAGTTGTCCCTGGCCCTCATCTGTGTCTCGGGAGAGCCCCTCATTCATCAGACACGTCCCCCACAGTGTGCTGCCGCTGGGGACAGAATTGAGCAGGGCCCTTTCCCTGCTTCTGATGCTCTTCAACAGGGCAGAGAGGAGGAGGGACACAGACATTGCACTGTGACAGACACCACCGGTAAATGCTAAGATGACAGTGACCAGCTGCGGAAGGGCCAGGGTGGTGCCCTGCTCACAGGTAACATTTGAACAGAGCTGATGAGGATGAGCAGGTGGGACACTAGGAACGCCAGGGGGAGACATAATCCCTAGGCCAGAGAGGAGGCTGTTAGTGTTTGAGAAACAGACAAATTCCAAAAATACCTACCCAGCACCCCCTCTAAGCCAGCCTGTGCCAGGGCTGGGAAGATAATGGAGTTTAGTGCCAATGAAGAGGAACTCACAGAAGACCGCTTCTTTTAAAGACCTGTACACAACTTCTACGCAACTGGGACATAGACCAGAAGTCTCCAATGAGGATTCTTGAACCTAGGCACTATGCACAATGACTCATTGGGATAGGAGAAAAAACACTGAAACTTGTATTTTCTTTGCTTAACTAAAAGCAAAGAAAGCATTTAAGCCTTTCTTTTTTTTGTGGCCCTATTTTTTTTTATACTTTATTTTGAAACCGGGTCTCACGAAGTTGTTGAGGTCCTCACTAGGTAGAGAGAGAGAGAGACAGGGAGAGAAAGAGAGAGAGAGAGAGATTGAGAGCTGGGGCTGGCTGCGAACCCGGATCCTCCGGTCTCCACCTCCCAAAGTACTGGGATTACAAGCGTGTACCACCACGCCTGGCTACATTTAAGCCTTTCTGATACCAAATGCAGGGGTTGGCCCTGGTGCCTGCATTAAGTCTGAGGCTCTCTTGTTCTGTGCAGGGCCCGAGGGGAGCTGGGCACGAGAGTTCCAGGACAGGAGCAGAAGAGCCTCTGCACCTTCTTACACCTCCAGCATATTGTGACATATTTATATATGTTTAGCAACATGTGATCTGATGTAGTTTTAACTAAATCAATCCTCACACAATAGACACGGAACACTTAGCAAACTTTCTGAAAAGATTGGGGTTAAAAGAAGGTAGGCCTGTGATCCCTGTACTTGGGAGGCTGAGACAGGAGGATAACAGGTTTGAGGCCAGCCTCAGCAACTTAGTGAGAACCTGTTTCAAAAAAAAAAAAAAAAAGAAAAGAAAAGAGGACTGGGGGTATAGCTTGGAGGTAGAATGCCCCTGTTCAACTTCTAGTACCAAAATGAATAAATAAATAAATAACATAAAAAAGAAGATCATTAATGTAGGCATGAGGAAAGAGAAAGACAATGGCTCTCAGGCTGTTGTTCCCCTGTTCAGAAGGGACTCTTTATTATCTTTCCATCTTGAGTTAAAACTTGCAACAATCTAATCATATTTGATAAAAGCTGGCCAAACAAACAAACAACCCCAAGTTATCAAGACAATTGGAAAGACATATTCAAATCTCCTGATATTAGTAATATTTGCAGAAAGGTTTATTAAACCTTCAGATATTGGCTAACAGTGATAGCGCATGCAAACATAATTTATACACAAGTAAACATGTGTATGTTGGAGATGTACATTAATGTTTTTTTCTGTAATTGGCAGTGAACAAAGAAGTTTGGAGGCCACAGCTCTGGGCAGTAAGGAGCAGCGGGAGTCGTGTGGGCAGGATGGCATGTTTGCCTCTGTTTCGTTTACTAGGAAGGAGCCCCTGGCACCCGTGGAGCAAGGCTCTGGGATGGAGAGAGAGGCAGGGATACTGCAAAAGTGATGTGAGGGAGGCGAGGTCCCCAGCCAGGGCAGGGGAACCAGGACAGCAGAAAGACATGGCACACGAGTCGGACTTGGTGACTAAGGACGAGGGCTTGGCGGGACCCAGGGAAGCGGAGGTGCCATTTGATTTATCAAGACGGCAAATGGAAGCAAGGGGTGGGTTTGGGGCAGAATATGAACGGGTTGAGTCAGATGTGCCAGGGAGAACCTGGGTGGAGCGGTCCTGTGACTGGTTCTGGGTGGAGCCGGGTGAGAGGTGGTGGCCACAGCTCTGGAAGGAAACAAAGGGGCAGCGATGGGGTCTTCCTCTGCACCTCCTGGGTCCAGCCAGGCCACTGGGTGTCGAGTTCCTGCGATCATACTCGTACTACTCCCTGTATTTCAGCTCTGGCAAACACCCGAAGCGTGGGTCCTCGTGTCTTCCTCCTCCCCGGAACCATCTTGGGGTATGATCAGGTCGCTAATCCTCAGTACTTTAGGCCATCATCATTGGGAAATCCCGGTTGGGCTGGGAGAGTGCTTGCTGTGGTTGTCAGAGCTGAGATAAGCAAAGTAAAAGGCAGAGGAGGTGGGTGGGGTGGGGTGGGGCGGGGTGGGGCGTGAGGCCTGCAGTTGCAGGGCCGGGCAGGGCTGGGCAGGGCAGGCTTGGGACCCAGAGAGGACTCCACTGGGGTCATGCTCTAGAAGGGAAGTATCCCACCCTGGTCTGTGGAGTCAAGTCAGTGGGGGGAGACGTGGAAGCTCAGGGTCTCAGCTTGACTCTGTCTTACATCAAAGGGCAGTGCTGGGGTACAGGGGAGACAGGCTTCCCAGCCAGTGTCCAGTCAGAGGAAGGCTGGGGAGAGGGCCTCCCCCGCTCTGCCACATCCCGCCATCTGGCGGTGTGTCATCACAATACAGCTCTGATTCTGCTTCCCTGGAACCCTGATGCCAAGAAGATAACCCGAGATGGGGACTCCCTGCACTAGTCCCTAAACTAATTTACTACCCAGAAGACACAACGCGGCATAACACAGCGAGAAATGCCACTGGCGGTGTGAGCGTGCACTGGAGCTGGGTGGCGGGCCGCCCCTCCTCCCACGGCCTCTGTGCGAGGCCGACTTTCTTTGCCAGGTGGGTCTGTCTCTGAACCACCTTCCTCCTGGAGGAGATTTGGGCCCTGCCCTGTCTGCAGCAGCTCAGTTTGTCCCCATTATCTCTGCTGTGGTGGTGCCAGGGCCATCTGGGGACAAGCAGGCGGGGAGCAGGTGCTGGCCCAGGGCCTCCCCAGCGGGACCCTTCCAACCTCCCCCAGAACCCCTGGATGGGAGGACACAGGCCTGGAGGAGCGGGGGGGGGCACTTTCTCTGTCCCTTACTCTTGGATCAATAAGGGAAAAATTGAAAGGGGCCAGGGTGGGTGTCTGCCTGGGAACCCATGCATTGATGGGGGCAGCCAAGCAGGAGGAAGAAGGTGGGGAAGGGAGATTTGGAAGCCAGATCGGAACCAGCATTCCAGGGAGCCTGGGCCTGGCAGGAAATTAAAGGAAGGGAAAGGAATAGCTAGAAGTGCAGAAATCAGGGACCCCTGGACCCTAGCTCTGTATGGGGGGCTCCAGATGGCCAATGGCAGCTGCTTGCTCCTTCCCCCTTCCCTTAAGGACCCAGAGGCACACAGGACACTAAACCTGGAGGGGAAGGGAGCAAGGCAGCCACCACTAGGTTTTCCTCCACGAACACTTCCCAGGGCTGCCTACTGCCTACCATGCCTCCCGCCGCCATGCTAGGAAGACGTTATGATGGTGGTCGAAGCCAGACAGAACTGCAGCAAAACCCTGACTCATGCCTCCCACGGCCGACGGATCTTATTTTGGTACTTTCCAGGTCTTTCATTAGCACGAAGAGTTGATTGCAAGAGAGTTGAGGGGGAGCTGGGAGAGGGGGCATGGAGAGGGTGCCGGGGCTCCTCTTGGTAGAAAAACCTCGGCTTCCCTCCCAACCCTGTTCACCATGGAGCTCATGAGATGCGGACATTCTGGGCTCTAGTGGGATCCCCAGGTAGGGTCCACCTGCGGCAGATGTGCAGTGGACGTGTTTGAGAGAGGTCCTGGAGCCTGGGAATTGGGTTGGTACTTAGGGGCCTCCGCCAGGACCCGGTGCCTCCTAGTGCCCCACCTGGCCCCACACCCGAAATCCCCTTCTCCACCCACGGGATGGGTGTGCAGGTTTACCTGCCTCTGCCTTCCAGGCTCCTGGCCAGGAGAGAAAATGCTAATCGATTTCTTTTCTACTTGCTGGTAGTCAACACTTATCTTCCCCAGCAGGGAGCTGGAGCTTTCGGGCCCCTAGCAGGCTTGCTACCCCAGTAGGACCTCTGGTTTATCCAGCTGTGCTGAGAACCTCACCCTGCCTCCCAGCTCTGGGCTTCCTAGCAGCACTGCAGCTGGCCCAGAGTGAGTCAGGGATGGGGGAGTGGGGCTAATTTCCCAGGGGAGGGGAGGCCACACCGGAAGGCACACTGAGACCAGATAAGATCCTTCTGCCATGGGAGGCATGAGTCAGGGTTTTGCTGCAGTTCTGTCTGGCTTTGGCCCCAGGGTGCCCACGGCCACCACCAGTGGGTCCCAAGAAATGGCTTGTGGTTTAACAATGGCAGCTGGGGTCTGTGCAGTGCTGACAACTGGGGACATTCCTGCTCACGATTCTTCACCTGGCCCTAGGACACTCCAAGGTGGGTCTAAAGGCTGGTTGTCCTTCAGATGAGAGAGGTGGGTACTCAGTGGAGCCTTCCCAGCAGGCCTGCGCCCCGCCAGCCCTCTGCTCTGCCTGTCTCCTCTCCTGTCTGTGTTTGTCAGAAAGCGTCCCTTCCCAGACCAGGCCCACCTCACATGCCCTAGGTTTCACAGGTGACAGCATTTTTCTCATTTATGACCACCTCTCTTTACTTCCCACATCAGCTCAGTGCACCGGGTGACATTTACTGTGAACGAGAAGTCCCATACTGCCCGGGCTATCACTTCTTCATGGGCAACCTGGGGCTTATGCCCACCCTGGCTCCTGCAGGGTCTCACACTGACCCGAGGTCCTTAAAAGTGCTGGTGATCTGGGCGCAGTGGCACACACCTATAATCCCAGTACTTGGGAGGCTGAGACAGGAGGATTGCAGGTTTGAGGCCAGCCTTAGAAATTTAGCGAGACCCTCAGCATCTTAGCGAGACTCCATTTCAAAATAAAAAATAAAAAAGGCTGGGATGTAGCTTGGAGGTAGGGCACTCCTGGGTTCAATCTTCAGTACCAAAACAAAAACAACAAAAGATGTGTCTAGTGGTTTGGACTGAGGCTGTGCCCAGAGACACCAGTCTGAGGTAAACTCAACAGTGGAAGGGCCAGGAGGACCCTCTCCAGATAAGCCCTGGCCTCTTGTCCTTTGCTGGGCTCGTTCCTGCCTCCTGATGGTTCCCAGAGACACCGCAAGAGCACTGTGCCCCTCTGAGGCCAGGAAGGGAGGTCTGCGGTGCTGCCCCTCCCACAGAAGGACAGCTCCCCCATTTCTCTCCCAGGTCCCTGGAGCTGGCGCTTGGCCACATCTTGGAGAGTCTGGCAGCGTGCCCCCAGTGCTCCAGCCCCGGAGTCAGGTTGGCCCAGCTGGAGCCCTGCCAGGCCATGGGCTCTCGGCTCTTTACCCACTCTGCCCAGCTCAGGAGAGAGGCGCCCACCCTTACGTTCCCTCAAATTCTGATTTAGTTCCTGCTGTGGGTCAGATTTAAAATGTCCTCTGTGCTAAAGGCTTGGTGGCCAGCCTGAGGCGCCGTCGTGAGGCGATGGAGGCTTGGGGGTGGGGCCTGGTTGGAGCAGGTAGGTCATGGGGGGTATCCATGATCTCTTCCTCTCTCCCTTGGCTTGCCTGCCTCCCTCCACGAGGCCAGTGGCCCGATTCCACCTCGCGCTCCCTGCCATGATGTCTGGCCTTGCCACAGGCCCACAGTGATGTGACCAAGTGACCGTGGACTAAAACCTCTGAAACCTTTCCCCTTTTCAGTTGATTCCTCGGGCATTCTGTCACAGTGATGGGAAGCTGGCGAGCACAGTCCCCATTCCAAGCCTGGAGCCAGCCGCCTGCCTCTTACCGACCAGGTGGGCTGTCCTGAGCTCTGTTGGTTCGCCTTGCTCAAGCCATGGCTGTCCCAGACGCCCAGGCCTGTGCCTCCCCCTCCCTGGGCCCATTTCCAGCTCGCACCGCACCCCTTTCCCCACACACCCGACCTGTGGCAGATAGGAGGAGAGAAGCTTCAAGGGGAGGAGGAGCAGGCCTAGAAAGGGAGCGGTGGGAACTGTCTGGGGGCTGCATGGAAGTCCTCAGAGGTGAGTGGCGGCCAAAGTGTGCCTAGGACAGACATTCCCTTTGCTCAGCAGAACAGCTTCCACGATAGAATGTCCAGGCCCTGAGACAATTCTTCTAAACATGATCAATTTTTTTTCTAATTAGGACAACTCACTAGCTGTCCTAGTTGACCTCATGATAGCTAGGTCATTGGGTCAATAGTTTAACCCCCTGCCTAAGGTTACCCCACCCCTGGGGCCAAGTGTCAAATGAGAGACTTGGCTGAATTGAAGGTAAGTATAATTGTTTATTTTCAAGCTGTTCATATTTAATGTCACAAAAATTGCCTCCTGGCATCATAGAACTCAGTGTCAGGTTACTCTTTCCGGGCATGCTCCCTCCCCGCCCGGCCTCTCCACTCCCTTCCGTCACACCTGCTCTTCCTCCTGAAGTCCAGCTCCTGGCCTCTCCCAGGCCCTCAGCCCCTTCCTGACTTTGCTTTCAGCCTTCTCCTGCCCATCCCCCAAAGCAAAGCCCCCAGCCCCCACCATCCTCCAGCAAAGATCATCCCCTCCTCTGCCAGCCCTGGAGCAGAACTCTAGCCCCAGAGCCAGCAGCTGTCCACCCATGCCCCTGCTCCTGGTGCCAAAAGATGTCGCAGCAACGACAGTGTCTCCCATCCCCAGGGGAGCCCTGCCAATGCCACCCCCAAATATGGCTTCCCCGCTGTGCTCCAGAGCCCTCTGCTCAGCCCTGACAGCAGGTCAGCCCATCGCTGGAGGGATGGCTTGGTTCCTCTTGTCTCCTCCCCCAGGTCTGGGCTGGAGCGCTTATGACCACAGGCCTGGTTCTTGCCAAAACAATGGTTCGTGATTACTGAATAAATAAAGGATGAAGGAGGACTTCCTAGAAGAGGTATTTTGTAGGCAAATAGGAAGTGGTGTGAAAAGAGGGTGTGAGTGGACTGTAGGGTGGGGTCTCAGACTCACTTTCCTTCAGAGCCAGTGGGCCCTGAGGCAAATGACTTGGTGTCTGTAATGGGGGCGGGAGACACCCACAGAGGCTCACCCTGCTAAAAAGTATCGCCTTCAGGTACGGATACACCCATGTCCAGGTCCAACGCGGCACAGAGCCCTGTCCCCTGGCCAGGTGGCAGGGCTGGGGAGGCGATGGCAGTGTGTGACCCAGAGGAAGGCTGTTGGAAGAGTGTCGCTGGCGGGTCCTTGTAAACCAGGAGCAGGCGTGACTGTTCTGCGCCGGCCCCAGCAGGATTGGGTCAGCTGGGCTCGTCCTGGCCCCGACACAAGGCTAGGTGCGGGGAGGCCCCAGAAAGAATGCCACGGAGCAGGGGTGGCCTTCCCCAGACCTCGCAGGCAGCTGCGGACACTGCCACCGCTGTCCAGGGAACGGGGGGGTGGGCGGGTGTCTTTGGGACCATGGATGACATGAGTCCTCATAGCTCCATCCAGGCCAAGAAATTTCCCTAACACTTAAGCTTCCCAGTGGGTAGGACCCTGGCAAACTCATTGCTCTTGGGGGGTCAAGGAGCTCTGTGGGATGTCCAAGGATTTGCCCTGCCTGTTGTTGCCAGTTCTTGGGGAAGGAGCCATTTTAGCCACTAGGGGGCACATGGGCCCTAGGAATGGTCTCTAGGATGCTGTTTCTAGGAGGAGTCAAACGAGGCACATGGGGAGGCTGGTCAGGTGAGAGCCATGCACTTGTGATACCAGAACTACCCTCTGACCTTTGGAAGCACTCCGTCACCGTCTCCAGTACCGAGGCCACCTATCTACCCATGTGTTCAAGAAACATTTGCCCTGCACTTGGGAGGGCTACCTTGAGCTGGTAGGCTCTGGGGTACACACTCAGATAAGCCCATCTGGGCCCTGGAGGAGCCCCAGCCTGGGCAGGCAGGCGGGCCCTCAGAACAGCAGTTCCAGCTGGGGTATTTGTGCTGTGACAGAGGGAAAGATGTTACCGTTTGGAGCGATGCCGCGGGTTCTTGTTCTTAGCTAATTTAGAAAAAGTTAGCCAGAACTACTGTTGCAAGCTTGAACAAAGTTTTTTTTATTACAGAGAGAAACGGGGGACAGAGTAAGCAAAGCACTACGCCAGAGGTGATGCAGTGGAGTGCCTTGAAAGTAAGGCACTGATGCCTTTGAACATACACAATTTTTATAAGAATTATTATCTCTTGTTTCTTATCTCACTTAACCAATAGTCTTCTTTTTTTCCACCAAAAGCAGGGGCAGATCAGCCAATTAAACCTTTTCTGCTAGCCCCATTTGTTCATCCTCGCAGAGACAGATAGGTCAGATATCGCTGATTACAGGTATTGCCTGGTTAACGAGGTCAGGGGGCTTCATGAAGCTTGTTAGTCTTAGCTGTTGTGAAAGTCTATAATTCTTTTCTAATTGCATGTGTCTGTGCTTGTACCATTCAGTGTCTAGCTGGGCTAACAGTCAACTTTTAGCTGACCAAGGTCAACCTTGGCTATAGCTCTCGGCTGACAACTTAGAGACAGAGAAAAGCATTTTATTGTTCTGCCTGAGTATGAGAGCTTGTTCTCACTATTAGCAATTGATACCTATTAGTAATCAATGCGAGCCCAATCCCCATCACACCCGGGATGGAGTGTTGATTCTGTCTGGGGCTTGAGCAAAGGCTTCCTGGTATTGGCGGTAGTCAGTGCGGGTCCTGAAAGGTTAGCAGGATTGCACCAGGAGCATCCTAGGCCAAGGCCAGGAGGTAGGAGCCTGTTTGGCCTGTTCAGGTTTGGCTAGATAGGAGAATGCCCAGGCAGGCATTACGGGGTAAGGCTGGAAGATGGAGGGTGTGGGCTTTCAGGTTGGGAAAAAGATGGGGGGCTCATTTCGGAGGAGAGAAGAATCCTACTTGGGATTCTGGGCAGACCCCATTTTGTGGAGCCTGAAGCTTATATGATTTTAGAGACTTTCTTAGAACAAGAATACAAAATCATAAGTACAAAATTAGGTAGAGGGGCTTAGAAGGGTCCTTGCAAGAGGGAGCCTGAAGCTGAGGTGCCTGAGTTTTACGGGGAACCCTCCTCTGCGTGGGTGACATATCTTTTGCCATCTCCCTACTTCTTTTTAGGGCTCTGGGCTGCCCTTAGCAGCTCTCTGCTGGCAGCAGATGCCTCCTCTTTCGCTCTTTTGCATTTCCCTTCTTGGGTCCCCTGGGGCCTGAAGCAGCTGCAGAAGACTGGACGCAGGGTGCAGAGGTGCCCCGCGTGGGTGGTGGTGGTGGAAGACTGGGTGGTGGTGGATAAGGATGACCTTTCATATGGAGTTTAGGCTAATAATACCCACAGTTGTTCCAAGGGGGCTTTGAACTTGACCAACGCCTGCTGCTAATACTTTAAACAAGACCCAGGATTTTCACACCTCTCCTACTCTCCTCCCTGCTGAGTGGGGCAGGCAGCCTCTGCAGAAGGTTCACAGCTGGCCTACAGGCACCCGGCAGGTGTTCTACTGTCCCCGCCCCCAGCACTCTGCTTCTCCGTTCATAATCCACCCAATGGTACTTAAACCCAGATTGCCTTGTTTGGGCACCTGTGCAGGAAAACATGTCACACTGGAGTGAAACTACAGGTGACCTGGCTTTGGTATTTCTGTTTCCCGCAGAGCATTTTGATGGTGAGGGCATACACAGGTAGGGTGGAGCCAGCAGCCCTTTCAACCCTGTTTTCTGTTTGTCTGTCTGTCTGCACTGTGGTGAGAGTTCTCACCTTGACCCACTCCTGCCAGGAGAACTCTCACGTGGTAAAGGCTGTCTCCACTTAAGACCGTGTCTGCTCCATGATCTCTGAGGCCCAGCATCTGGATCTCTGAGATCCAGGCATTCAGTCTGGGGACCTCAGCCGGGACAGGTTGTCTGCTAATCCACAGGAAAGCTGGGTTTCCAGTTGTGTTAGACTCCATGATAGCCCTGGGGAGACAGAGCCAAATCATGCATAGTCTTGTCCCAGGGTTCCTTCGGCATTCGTGAATGGCTCCGTGTGCCTGAGACTGAGCTAGACAAGAGAGCTGCGTGCCTGAGCATGGGGAGCCCCCATCTGTCTTGTGGTGGTGGTCTTCCCTTTGACCCACAGACAGCAGTAAAAGGTAGAATGGAGCCCTACCAAATCGCACAGGACCCGTTCTCTGCTCCTTGCGCCACCATCCAGAGGGAACAGATGCCTGTGACCCCCACCCATCTTTCTTGGCCCCGGACACAGGCACAGATAAGCCTACCTCTACCTCCTTCCCTCAACTCCACCGAAGTCTGGAGCAAAACCCTTCTATCTCTGAGGCCTCCCTGAGTGATGGATGGAATGAACCAAAGCTCCTTCCCTGCCCCAGGGGAGTTCTCGAGCAGGGACTTGGAGGGAGCAGACGGGGCGGCGATGTTCTGGGGAGCCGGTGGGAGCCTCAGCCTGGGGTTCAGTCGGCATTGCGGTGGCAGGAAAAGGGGGTAATCCAAGTATTGAGGTGTTTCTAGATGCCGCAAGGCCAGATCCACGTACCCCGAAGCCATACCAAGCAACCCTGGTTTATTCTGTTTTCTGCAATGAGCACATGTCACCCTGGTTCATGTCCCTTTACATCAGTATGCACAGACAGAAAAAGAACTACAACGACACAAACCACACGGTGTGGGGGTGGGACCAGGTAGGAGTAAAGAGAGCCTCAAATTTCGCCTCAGTATTAGATTGAACCATATAAAACTACTGTTTTTAAGTGAAGAACAGATAGCATCAATTACACATCATTTTCATCTTTTTCAACAGAAACATTTAATGTAATATGTATACTAATTTTACGTAATAAAAACATTACTGAAGGCAGTGGGGCACAGTGGTCTATGCCTATAATCCCAGCTACTCTGGAGGCTGAGGCAGGAGGATCACAAATTTGAGGCCAGCCTGGGCAACTTAGCAAGATCCTGCCTCAAAATAAAAAATAAAAGGGCTGGGGATACAACTCAAGGGTAGAGCATTTGCCCAGCATGCACGAGGCCATGGGTTCAAACCCCTGAACCACAAAGAAAATTACTGCAGAAAACTAACAAATCACTGAATAACAATAAAAGAACAAGACTCTCCTGTTCTCAAAATTAGATACATTGGTTTGCTTACTGCTCCCCAAACTTCGACCTCACCTTCTCCTTGGTAAAATGCAGCTCTAACTCTCTCAATCCAGTATCATAAAGGAGCAGACAGAAAATTTCAGGCAGATCTAACACCGAATGCTCGCTGTGGTGGTATGCAGTCATGGAAAAAGAGACTGGGAGTCAGGCCATCATTGTTATTTTAGATAAGATCAAGCTTCGATCCTCTCCTATGTTGAGATGGAGATTAAAGTATTAACTTCATAAGGTTGTTGGCAAAGATTGAGATGTGTGTAAAGAAGACTGTGACTCCTGGGGCATGGAAAATATTCAATAAGTTTCTTTCCTTTACAAAGAGTAAAATTTTCTAGAACAGCATAAGAGAGTTGGCAGCTTTTCATGATCTATCAGCAAGCTTTGACCCCTTAGGATAAAAACTGGTTAAGCACCAAGTCACACAGCTTTCTCACACAGATTTCCACCTGTTGACATTTAAAAGTCTGCGTCTGATCCCTAACCCAAGAATGGGTATGGGCAGAAGGGGTCGCCAGACAGGTCACAACCTCTCATGACACAAGCAAGACTCAGTGTTGGGTCCCTTTCTCTTTAATGCCACGATGCTCTGATACCACTGTGGATTCAAAGGATATGTAGTCCCCTTCCAAGCACTCAGGGTAATATGCATAGACCTTCATGCTGATAGGGCAGGTGTCTTGTTCAACATCCTCACTGCTGTAATCCAAGACAACTGACCACACAACTTAGAGGAAGAAAGATTTATTTGCTCACAGTTTTTTTTTTTTTGAGATTCCAGAGTTCAATCTATGTTAGGCTGGGTCTGTGGAGTTCAGGACATGGCGGCAGGAAGCAGAGAGAGGGAGAGAGCAAGGCTCTGCTCTCACATCATGGAAGCTGGAAGCAAGAGGCAGGAGAGAGCCAAGGGCTCTGCTCTCACAACATGGAGGCCAGAAGTAAGAGAGAAAGCAAGCAAGGGAATTCAAGACAAAAGCACAATCCCTAAGGCCACACCCCCAGGGGACCACCTTCTCCAGTCACACCTGCTTGGGTTACCACCCAGTAAATCCATTACAATGGATTTATCCACTGAGATTACAACCCTCATGACTTAATTACATCAACTCTGAACATTAATACATGAGCTCTTCAGGGGACATGCTATATCTATAACCCTAACAGCAGGTTTATGAAGAATCAGGAGGAGTACTCAAGAAACTGCACATCCTAGCAACTGGCTGTACTAGAAATAAAATCTTAACATCAGGTGGTTCCCTGCCCCACTCAGCCCCTGTGTATCAAGGGTCCAGTCTGGGTCTGAGCCAAGTTCTCCCTACAATTGAGGCAAGTCAGCGCAGCTACAGAGCAGGTGTTCCCAATGCTTCAGACTCCCCTAAGATCTTTCAAAGAGTGGAGTTACCTGGTACCGACTCTAGACCTATCCAATCAAATTCTCCAGAGATGGGTCCAGGAATCTATAATTCTCAGTAAGTGCCCCCAGGGTGGGGGTGGGGTGGGCCTTGTTTGTCACCAGTCTAACACCACTTAGGACCAAAGGACAGAAGAATGAGTGGGCTCACCAAAGTCTGTCAGTATAGGGAGTTTCCCAAAGAATATAGTTGAGTATATCACCGCGGGGAGGAAGAAGGTGAGAATCATACTGAATGTGCTGAGGCCCACACAGAAAGACACTTAGGTTCGGAAATGTATTGTTTTGAATAAAAGGACTTAGATGAACATTGTTGATTTCTTGGTAGATGCTGGTCTCAAGAATATTTTGTTTTGCTACTTTCCTGAGCAAGAGAAAGTAAATAAGAAAATTAGAAGTAAGGCTCCCTCCTGAGTGAGCTGTATGAGTATATTGACTAATGAGAGTTACCCTTCACTCTAATGTAATGGTCTTGGGAGAAATAATCCAATGGCATCTGACGAGAGAGAGAGAGAGAGAGAGAGAGAGAGAGAGAGAGACTTGGTGGTGTCTAAGTACAGCCCAGATGCCATCCAGGAGAGAACCATCCATACATAGCCAGCCACTGCTGTCCCAGAGGACCCCAGACCTCAGACTGTCCTGCCCAGAGACCAAGAGTTGGGGGGCATGGAGAAGATGGCTAGCCTCAGCAACTTAGACCCTCAGCAACTTAGTGAGACCCTGTTTCAAAATAAGAAATCAAAAGATCTGGAGGTATAGCTCAGAGGTAGAATGCCCCTGGGTTTAATCCCCAGAACCACAACAATAACAACAGCAACAACAACAACAACAGCACTCCTCAAAAACCTTTTGAGTATGGGAATCAAGGTTCCCTGGAACACAGAGTGCCAGGGCTGGTGTGAGAAGGGATGTCCTGGGGTTGTGCTTCGAGCTAATGCAGACCCAGAGGAAAAGTTGTAGAAACTTCAGATGAAAACACCTCCCCACTTCTATTCATAACCTGCCAAACTAATGAATATGCATCCAAGGGAGGTTCATGGAGAGTTCCATCCTCAGGCTGGTACTGCCATGGGGTGGTCGACTGACGCCTCCCCACTTACCATCTCTTGATGAACATCGGGGTGAATACAGAAAGTGGCCATTTCCCTTGTACTTTTGCCCTTGGCATGGTGATCCCCACTCTTGTGTTAACCCATAATTGGAACTGTGAGATTGGGAATATATATCGAAACCGTGACAGTTAAAAAAAATAATAACAACAAATATTTATTGTTTTCTTTGTGATCGACATGTAGTATTTCAAATAAATCTACAATAATTCCTGGTGGTAGGTCTTTTTTTCTAATCATTTCTGTTAAAGATCAAAGGTCTTGCTCAAGCACACATTGTCGGTAAATGGTAAAGCTGCGATTCAAATTCATGTCTGTTTGGCATAAGCTCCCAAAACCTTAACCTCTGTTCTATATTGCCAGAGGAGTCAAGCATTCTGTAAGTGATCTTTTGCTGTCTGATAGTCTTTTGAAACTTCTAAACTTTCATCTACAAGTGGCTGAGAGAGGCAGCCTCTTCTTTTTTCATCCCTATCAAGAGATCATTAACCAAAATCTGTGGTAAGCATTCCATGTTTGAGTGGATGTGGGTCTTGCCCTAGACTTTCTCGATTTTACAAGGACATTGTCAGGAAGCCAAACGGCAATAACAATCACCGCTGCAACACAAAAGGACCTTTGAGTAGACCAAGAGGGCAGGCTGTGAAGAAAAGTGGGAGAAAACACACACGGGCTTATCAAACCTAAGCCCCATAGGCACGTATTACCTTCAAAAGCTTCATGCTTGGAAAATGCTTGTCAAATGACTTTGACCCAGATGGAAGAGTCGATTTTAAAATATATTGCACGAGGTGAGGTTTGGATGAAAAAAGTAGTGGAGACACAGATCTAAATTAGTAAATCAAAGACTTTTCTCAGCTGCATGATCCTGAGATAACTGCTTGGAAACCCATGGGTCACAGAATCTTGCTAGTTGGTAGCCAGGAAGAATCCCTCACCTAGATCTTTAAAAAGACTTAATTAAATAAAACGCCAGGTAAAGACTTCCTGCCATCAAAATTATTCAAAACCTGACTTAATTGGTCAGAGCTCACCCTTGTTGACATTTTATCCATTATAGAGAGAAAAATAAAAAAATTTAATGTGCATGCACGAGAATTTTGGTATTATTTTTAGTTTTTTCGATGCAGAAAAATAAGAAAATTTAAGTGGTACGTAATCCCAATTTCCAGAAAACTCTTTTTTGTTTGTTTTTGCTTTTGTTTGTTTTTGTTGTTGTTGTTTGCTTTTTGTTCTGTTGTTGATGTAATACATGTGCCTGGTAATAAAGTTTAAACCTTGCAGCCAGGCATAGTGGTGCACGCCTGTGATCTCAGTATTTGGGAGGCTGAGACAGGAGGATCACAGGTTCGAGGCCAACCTCAGCAACTTAGTGATACCCCCGGTAATTAGCAAGATCTTGTTTCAAAATAAAAAAAATAAAATAGACTGCAGGTGTAGCTCTGAGGTAAAGAGCCCCTGGGTTCAATCCCCAGTGCCAAAACAAAACACCTTACAGGAAGATATAAAATAAAAATAAAAGCTCTTCCCCACCATTATCCCGCTCCTTTCCTAGATTGCCACATTATTTTTCTTCTACATCTGTCCAGAAAAATTATATATATATATATATATATGCATATAACAATATAACTATATTTATACACCTTTAAAATAATTTTAGTATATCTACTTAAGCTTTGTTATATATATTGTCTTGGAGATTTTATTTTATTTATTCATTTGGAGATTTTCTAAACCAGTAAATAGAGACCAACTTTCTGTTACTATAACAAATACCTGAGATAATCAACCTATAAAGAGAAAAGGTTTATTTTGGCTCACAGTTTTAGCGGTTTCAGTCATGATTGGTTTGTGCTGTTGCTTTGGGTCTGGGATGGCACATCTTGTGGAGAGCATGATGGAACCAGGCCACTCATCTTATGGCTGGAAAGTAAGAAAAGGAAGAGGAAGGGGATGGGGTCGCATTATCTTCTTCAGCAGCATGTCCTCCAATGACCTAAAGACCTCCCACTGGGGTCCCACTACTTCCCAATAGCGCCACCTGGGGACCAAGCCTGGAACACACGGGCCTGTGGAGGACACTTAAGACTAGAATGATAACAAACTGCATTAAAAAAATATTTCCAGCTATACCGCTCCTGGGTATCTTTCCAAAGGGATTGAAATCAGGAAATTATAGTAATATGTGCATATCCATGTTCATAGCAGCACAATTCACAATAGCCAAATTATGGAACCAACCTAGGTGTCCATCAACAGATGAACGGATTACAAAATTATGGGATATACACAGAATGGAATTCTACTCAGCAATAAAGAAGAACAAAATTATGTCATTTTCAGGAAAATGGGTGAACCTGGAGAACATTATGTAAAGTGAGATCAGCCAGTCACAGAAAGTGAAGGGTCATATGTTTTCTCTAATATGCAGGAGCTAGGCAGTAATTGGGATATCAGAGAGACTTCAGACAATGGAGGAGAAACTTCAGTGGAGCTAGGGAGGTGGTCTAGGGGAAGGGGGGGAGAGGGAAGATCAATGAAGGAATCACTTCCATTGACATTATGTACATATGTGAGAATACCAATGTCAGTCTCAATACCCTGTATGGGGAGGGGGGATGGGGAGAAAGCTGGGGAAGCCCACCAAGTGCTGTGGGCATGTATGTCACTATCAGTATGAGCTACATTATGATGTGAAACTATAACACACCAATAAAAGTATATTAAAATATTATTTTTATTTGAAATGATTACAAACTTACAGAAAAGTTGGAATATATAAAAAGCAAAACACACACACACACACACACACACACACACACACACAAATGGAAATCTAACCAAAAAAATGTTAGACTTCCTTCACTCTCTGCATGGATGCGTTCTTCTTGCTTAGCCTTGACCCCACAGTAAGCTGCCCCTCCTATGGATGCTCTCCTCCCCCACTTAGACACCTTGCACTGGGCAGGGCTCCTTACCAAGAACCAACATGGTGACATGCCCTCACCCATGGAAAGCATGTTGATGTTCTATCAAGTGCCTTCATCTTTGGGAATGTCTGCCTGTTGTCTTTACATCTGATCAACATCTTGCCTTGGGAAATTATTTTGGAGTTTCACCCCCCACACACACCAGAATCTTTTTTTTAACATGTTTTTATTGGTGCATTGGAGTCTTACATCACAACGAATATCTGTTTGATGTTAACATACATGCACACAGCTCTTAGTGTCCCCCCCCCGCGTCCCCCCACCCATATGAAGTACTGAGAATGATGTTGGTATATTTTCACATGTACATATTGTTTATGAGAGTAATTCCACTGATTCGCTTCTTTCTTGCCCTTCCCCTTCCCTTGTACCACTTCCCTTGCCCTGCTGAGGGTTCTCCATTATCAACCGGAGTCCCTTGTGTGTCCTGCTACTTCCTAGGTTGCACATACTAATGAAAACATATGTCCCTTCTTTTTTTGTGATTGACTGATCTCACTTAACATAATGTTCTCCAGATCCTTCCACTTTCTTGCAAATGATGTTATTTTGTTCTTCTTTATTGCTGAGTAGAATTCCATTCACACCAGAATCTTGTAGACATCGTTTGGCTATCTTCTGGCATTAAGTTTCTGGGAGGAAGTCTGAGGCCAGCCTAAACTATGTTGTATCCTGCCCATTCCCCAACACATTTTTATATTTCTGCTGGACAGCTAGGGTCTTGTAAGAAAACAGAAACCACATTAGCTTTTTAAGAGAGAGACTTTATTCTAGAGAATTGTTAACTGGGATACTGAGGAGGTAGGCAGAGGGTACCAGGTATCAGGGGGTAGCAATACAGGAAGGAGATACCAGCTTTAGCACTGGAGGAAACAAAAGAAGAACTTGGAAGCATTAAAACGTAGAGCTTGGGGGAACCTCAGAACTCTGTGAGGAGGAGCTTTGGCAGCCTGGTGCTAGTGTTTCTGGGGCAGAGGTGGGGGTGATGAGACTGGTTCTATGAATTTGGAAAAAAATGCAAAATAGACCTGATTCTAGAAGAAGCTGTTAGGTGAAAGAAAAACATTAAGGGGGTGCTGACCATAGCATGAAACCCACAGGAAGACAGGAGGAAGGAACAAGTCTCTCCTTCAGCCTCCAGCCTCCCTCTGCTGCCTCCTGTTGGCAGAACTTTTCCCTAGCTGGGAAGAAGAAAGGCGGCTGAGAATGGCTGCGACTGGAAGCTGAAAAGCTTCGCTGAGTAACTGGGACAACACTTGAGTTAGCCCTGAGTGTTCCCAGTCAGGCTTTCCTAGAACTGTGCACACTCGTTACCTGCATAGTGTGTTTCATCTCTCATTTCAGGGGAACTCTCTTGTCTTTTAACTTTAAGTTGTACCTGCTGCTTCTTTCTGTTCGGGGCATCTGCATGGCTTCTTCTTTCTCTCACCTCCTTTAGTCCTTTCTTCCCTAGGCCTTCCCTCGGCACTTTATTTAAAACTGCCCTCTCCACCTCACAGTACTTTGCGTCTCTTTTTCTGCCTTATTTCACCCCAGCATGCATCCCCGTCAATATACCATATAATTTATTTCTTTATTTTGTTTACCACCTGCTTCCCTCCAATGGAGTGTTATCTCTATGAGGAGTAAGGATTTTTATCTGTGCAATTTATTGCTGTAACACAAGTGCCGGGTGCAGAGACGATGTGATCAAACATTTGCAAGAGGACTGGAGGCCATTCCATAGTCCCCTCTGTGCCTACCCGCCTTAGCTTCCTGCCTGAGGTCCTTCAGGTCCCAGGGCTGTGGCCTCTGCCTCCACTCTCTGCTCTGCCCCTGTCTGTCCATTTATGCTGCTATCAGCTATAACAAAATCCCCGAGACTGGTAATTCGTAAAGGCTCTGGAGGTTGGGAAGTCCAAGATCAAGGTGCCAGTGGGTCTGGTGGTGGTGAGGGTCACTCTGTTTCAAGGATGTATCTAGAGGGAACAAGTACCCTGCCCTCACATGGCAGAAGTGCAGAAGAGAACAAACCCACTCCATAAGCCCTTTTATAAGGCTGCTAATCCCTTTAATCACCCCCTAAAGGCCTCACCCCTTAATACTATCACATTAAGCAATTACATTTCAACATATGAATCTTGGGGACAAGTTCAGATCACGTCAGCCACTGTCTAAGCTGTTCTTGTGCCCTGGGGTCTGGGGAAAATGGCTTGCATCTGTGCCGAACTCCAGTCAGTCAAGCCTTTCTTCCCACAGTCCAGGACTAGTTCATTCTAACTTCTCTTTTTTATCTGGCTGTCTAGCTGGTGAGGATCCGGGGGAGGGAATTGATGCTAGTGATTATGTTGGCCAGGTAGGCTAGACCGCTTGCTTTCTCTGAGGGCCGGGGCTTTGGAAACTTGAGACTGGGAAGAGAGACCCTTCTCTCTGCAATCAGCAGCCACGTTCTCTTCACTGAGTAGGGACCAACCTTGCATGTCAATGGGAAGAAAGACCAAGGAGCATGGAAGAGGGAAAGGCGTGGGTGTGGGGAACTGAGCAGTGTTTTTAAAGTGATTAGCTGGGCGTGGAGGTACACACCTGTAATACCAGTACTTGGGAGGCTGAGACGGGAGGATTGCAGGTTCCAGGACAGCCTCAGCATGTAGTGAGACTCTCATCAACCTAATGAGACCCTGTTTCAAAATAAAAATAAAATAAGGCTGGGGGTGTAGCTTAGAGGTAGAATGCCCCAGGGTTCAATCCCCAATACCACACACACATATAAAAAAAAACCCTAAAACTAAAAATATGCTTGCTAATGACAACAACAATAATGATATAACACATCTATTGAGCACTTAGTGTATGCCAGGCTCTCTCCTAAGTGCCCTCCCTTTTCAACATCTCCATTAATCATCACAACTCTATGCGTATTTATTTTTAGTCTCCTTATTTTCCTCCAGAGTGACTGGCGTCTAGCAAGGAGAAGGGAGCGGTGTGGCTCTCGCGGTTTGCTGGTGATGGGGCTGGGGGTGCTAGCCTCCATCTAAAGTCTGTGCTTGACAATGAACCTCCTGGACTCCAGACATCAGCCCTGTAGCCTCGGGCCACCGGCCACTGCGGCGACAAGAATCCTTCCGCTCTCTCACACTCGCAGGCCGGCCTCCCCTTCCTTCCCTGCCTGCAGAGAAGGGTGCTCCACGGTTCTCCCAGCTTCTTCCTCAGAACCTGGCCACCCTCTGCTTCTGCTCTGGCCTCTCATCTTTCTGCAGATTTCCAGTCTCTCTCTGTTTCCTTTTCTTGGTTTAGTTTTACAAATAAAATATAAATTTAGCCAAGAGCTCATACCACAAAAAGGGAAGAAGAGGCAAGTGTCAAACAGAACCCAGGGCTTAACACCCGGCCGTGGGACTGACGCATAGCTTCACAAAGGGGAGGGAACCGAGGCTCCTTGGACCCATGCTCTTGGGGGTCTCCAGGCTGCCCCTCCTAACCTCCACTTTTGTGCAGAGGCTAGACCTCCCAGACTCTTCCCCAAGAAGCAGGATTTCTGCATCAGGTAGAATGCCCCCCAGCTCCAAGCTGTCTGTATCGGAGGACTGTTACTTTGCATTAGCAAGCTCTAAATACTGCATGGGCTTACTCTAATGATTCGAATGTCAGACATTCACATCAACGCATGACTGGGCTGACGTGGCCAGCTCAGATCGAGACGTGCCGGGGATGGACGTTCTGTTGGGCCACAGCGCAGGTCCTTGGGTGCAAGGGGACTGACGTTGCCATGCCTGTCCGCAGGTGAGGACTCCATCAGCACCTTGGGCCTGATCCTCAGCGTGGGGCTATCACTGCTGCTCGTGTCCATCCTTGGCTACAGCCTGGCCAAGTGGTACCAGCACGGATACTGCTGGGAGGGTAAGTGAGCACCAGGGCTGTTGCCCAGCTTGGCCTGGTCCCTCCTGCTCTGCAGCAGAGATGTTCCAGGCTGGGTGGGGCCACGAGTCTTTCAGCACCGCAGATGCAAAAACATTTCCTGTGGTGGTTGGCGTGGTGGACGCCTCCAGTGGGCAGCGGAGTAGCTGAAGTGGTCGGGGTGGGGCTGCGGGGCCTTTCTTGAGGGAATGTGGGCTCCTCCCACTCCAGCAAGCAGCCAGCTTCCTTTTCCTTCACAGCCCACCAGAGGCCGTCCCAGGGGCCTGGGTGGGCCCCCAAGGCCAAGGCAAGGGGCTGGACAGGCCAAGCTCCAAGAGGCCCCAAGCTGTCCAGTCTCTAGGACACTCCAGCTTCCCTGAGAGTCTCCTGGAATTTGCCATGGTGTTCTCAACTCTGAGACATATCTGTACTTTTCACAGGGCCCTGGGAAAGCTGGATGGGCATGCTGGAATGCTGAGGGATAGAGAAAATTTCCTAGATCTGCAGTTAACCTGAACAGATAGTCCATGAATATTTGTTGAGTACCTAATGTGTGCCAGTGAACTTTTGCCTAACATGATTCTCTTTAAAATTCCATATGAGGAAGAAGTTCTTATAGCTTCTTTTTTATTTTTTGGTGCTGGGGATGGGACTCAGGGGCATTCTACTTCTGAGCTACATCCCCAGCCCCTTTTTGTTTTTTATTTTGAAACAGGGTCTTGCTAGGTTGCTGAGGGTCTCGCTAAGCTGCTGAGGCTGACCTCGAATCTGCAATCCTCTTGTCTCAGCCTCCCAAGTACTGGGATTACAGGTGTGTGCCACCACACCGGGCTGTAGCTTCCATTTCTGAAGTAGATGGGGACATGAGGTTGAAGTCACAGGATTGGAAAATGGTGAAGTTGGATTCAAGTCTAGGTCTGGTTCCTTTGGGCTCTAGGCTAGAACTTCATCCTTCTCAGCATGACCAGAGCCCCTGATGGGAGGGCTCTCAAGGAGCCCAGAACCCTCCCACAGCACCCCAAGTTCAACCTAGTCACTCACATTCCCTCTGACAGGGGTACAGGGCAGTAGATGTCCCCAGAAGAGTGGCAGCTCCCTTTCCACACAAGGGAGGCACTGACTTTCTTTTTGAATTGTCTTCCCAGGGCCCAATTTTGTCTTCAACTTGTACCAAATCCGGTGAGTAGACAGAGGGCAGACCTGAGGGGGGTGGGCATTGGGGGTTAAATATAATGAAGAAAGAACCACAGATGCAGCCGGACCTTACTGCTTCCCTCCCCGTCTCCTCTCCATGCCCCTAAGCAAACCAGAGAGAATCCATATAGAAAAATCCTGTGAACAAAAATTTAAACATGGACAGGACCATGTGAAACCCTGTGATGGTGATCCTCTTAGCATTCACTCTCAGGCAGGGAACATCCATCCATCCATCCATCCATCCATCCATCCATCTACCCATCCACCCATCCACCCACCCATGCATGCATGTACCCACCCACCCATCCATTCATCCACCCACCCATGCATGCGTGCATGTATGCAGCCATCCATCCACCCACCATCCATACATTCACCCATCCACTATCCATCCATCCATCCATCCATCCA
>PVJS01024845.1:0-28337 GCA_004027185.1 Glis glis
GGTACCGGGGATTGAACACAGGGGCGTTCTACCTCCGCACTACACCCCCAGCCCTATTTTTTATACTTTATTTTGAAACCGGGTCTCAGGAAGTTGCGGAGGGCCTCGCTAAGGAGAGAGAAAGAAAGCGCGAGAGCTGAGGCTGGCCGCGAACCCAGATCCTCCGGTCTCCGCCTCCCAAAGTACTGGGATTACAAGCGTGCGCCACCACGCCCCGCTTTGATGTTGCTTTTAAAAAATCAAATTCTTTTCCCTTTGGCTCCTTCTAATTTCAGAGACAATTTTCCATAACTTCTGATTGACATTTGACTAGCCATGGATCTTCATTTAAGTTTTAAATTTATTTTTCCTTTTGACAAATTTTTATACCACTATTCTTTTTTTTTTTTTGCGGTACTGGGGATTTAACCCAGGGGCATTCTACCTCCGAGCTACACACCCAGCCCTATTATTTTATTCTTTATTTTGAAACAGGGTCTCACTAAGTTGCGGAGGGCCTCACTAAGTAGCTGAGGCTGGCCGCGAACCCGGATCCTCTGGTCTCAGCCTCCCAAGTTCTGGGATTAAAAGCGTGCACCACCCTGCCCGGCTTTTTATACCACTATTCTGTAAAACAATTAAGGTCCCTAGGGAACCCCTATCTTAATCATAACCAAAGCCATTATTATTTTACCATTTGTATATCTTACAGTTTTCTCGTACTAAGTACAATATGAATGAGTACCTTCAAAAATCTTTTTTTAGCCGGGCGTGGTGGCGCACACCTGTAATCCTGGTACTTGGGAGGCTAAGACAGGAGAATTGCAGGTTTGAGGCCATTCTCAGCAATTTAGCGAGGCCTTCAGCAACTTAAGAAAGACCCTGTTTCAAAATAAAAAATAAAAAAATACAGGGCTGGGGGTGTAGCTCAGAGGTAGAACACTCTGGGTTTGATCCCCAGTACCACAAGAAAGAAATTTTTTTTCTTTTTTTGGTGGTATTGGGGATCAAACCCAGGGCCTCCCACATGCTAGGCAAGTGCTCTACCACCAAGTTATGCCCCTAGCCCCCCAAATCTCTGTTTAATATTAGAGTCCAGGTGGTGATTCTTTTAAAGTGGAGTATAACTTTGTGTGTGTGTGTGTGTGTGTGTGTGTGTGTGTGTGTGCGTGCGCATGTGTGCACATGTGGTACTTCCTTGATATGACTCGTAGGCTTGCAATTCTCTTGCATGACAATGTTCTGTGACATGCAGAGGGACGGATGCTCTCAGATCTTGAGAGCCGGAGTTTCTGGTCACATCTACTGCGTTCCTCAGCCCTGCCCTGCCCTGCCCTCTGGCGCCCCTACTCTCCCATTAGCACCTGTCCAGACTGCTTCCCCCCACCCCACCCCCCAGCAAGGCTGATTGGACCTTAGCCATTCAGGGGTGATTGGGATAAAAGTGACCCACCCCCCAAGGGAGGGGAGTGTCAGCCTTGATGGAGACCCAGATCTCTGTTGGGAACATTTGTGAATGTTCCCCAAGAACATGACAGGAACACAGAATTCTCATCCTGCCCAGCTCATGAAAGTTGCTAATTTGGTCCCTACCCGGGAGAAATCCGGCAAATTCATCCTTCCTTAACATAAGCTCTTAGCTAGGAGCATCCTGTGAAATCTGTTGTCTCTCACAGTGTTGCCCCCAAACCAATCTGTCAGCCTGTCCTAGACTTATGAAAAGTGTCCCTTGGCCAGGTGTGGTGGCGCACGCTTGTAATCCCAGTACATGGGAGGCTGAGACCGGAGGATCCGGGTTCGCGGCCAGCCTCAGCTACTTAGTGAGGCCCTCCGCAACTTTGTGAGACCCGGTTTCAAAATAAAGGATAAAAAATAGGGCCAGGGGTATAGCTCGGAGGTAAAATGCCCCTGGGTTCAATCCCCGGTACCGCAAAAAAAAAAAAAAGAAGTGTCCCTTGAAGAATCCGTACCTGCATCACACAAGATGACCCCTAGGGAGGTGCTTGGAACGTCTACCCCATATTCCATGAATTCCATAAGCATGACGGTTGCTATTATGTGGAATTCCACAGCCATCTGTAATAACTGGATGCTTAAGGCCTTAGCAGAATTCTGTCCCGGAAGGCAAATGTTTCAGAGAAGATTCTCCAGTCATGATATCAGTGTCTGTCTGAGTCAAATTAAGAAAAAGATCAGTCGTACTTAATCCTAGAGAACTGAGACAGGAAAAGCACCCATCGCATTTACCCGTCCCACCCCTTTCCAAAACATACCACTAAGGCTGGATTTCACCGCCATTGTTCCCAGTGGCCCCGGGTGAGAGGCACGGCCTCGTCTTCTCCCAGCTCCTGTGCACACCACTGAGACTTGCATGGCCTTCGCGGGGCCCCAGGGACAAGCGTTTGCCTTTCCAAGTGTGTCCTCTGCTCGTGGGCACAAAAGCCTTCTCGCTGCACCCAAGTCATCGGGCACACGTGTACTGGGTACGTGCTGTGCTCCAGGCACGGCACCAGGCCCTGAGATGCTATGGGACACAAAATGAGCATCGCCCCTGTCCTCCCCAAGGTTGTCTTGTAGAGGGGAGCCCGGAACAGATGAACAGCAACCTGGCCCTGGCTGGGGGGTTGGGGGGACGTGCAATAGGACATGTGCCCACTGCCAGGCCTCTCGCTGGGAGTGGAGGAGGGCCCCATCCTCAGAGCGAACAGAGGGCTCAGGCTGGGTACCTAGGTGGGGCTGGCTTCCTTCCACAGGTCTCGACTTCATCCTCTTCCTGGGAACCAGAGATTCCCAGCCTTGGCCCTGGTGATGTTGGGGGCCAAATAAATCTTTGCTATGAGAGCCGCCTTGTGCAGTGGAGGGTGTCTAGCAGCTCTCTGGCCCACTAGATGTCAGAAGTACCCTGGAGTGTGACAAGCCAGAGCGTCTGCAAGATCACCGTCATGGAGCAGCCGCCTCCCGGGGAGTCTGCCTTCCACTTGGTCCTACAGTTCTTCCCTTCCTGGTCTGTGCATGTGTCCCCCCTCACTGCAGTTCCCAAAGTGTGTTCCTGGGAACCCTGCTTCTTCCAATTGTGCCCCCGAAAGGGTTCTGTGGAGTCACAGACTTAAGCCACCAGCATGGTAAACACTCCAACTAAACACGTGTCTATCAGATGGCTAAAGGTTTTCTTCCCCATTTCCCACACAACCTCCAGGGCCTAGCTCCATGCATGACACAGGAGGGAAACTGAGGCAGAGGGAGGGAGTCCATGGGCTGGAGGTGCTGTCGGGGTTTCAAGTGTCCAGGCCCCACACTGACACTGATGTTGGTCGGCAGGATGGAGGCAGATGTCCGGAACACATCCATGAGAAGGGAGGCCAGCTCTGGTGAACCCCGGGCCTGGTGCGGAAGGCGTGGGTGTGGAGTAGAGGTTGGCTCAGGAGCCTTAGGATAGCCCTGTCCCCCAAGGATTTGGAGCTCCTGAGGCCACGATGGCTAGGTGCTGTTAGCAGCTGCTGATGATGACAATCCTCTAACATGAGGCTGTGAGCAGACCTATGGAGCTGAGTACCCCAAAACTTAAAGTCATTTAATTGCCTGTATCAATATGTATAGACTCGTACGCATCTAGTGAATGTGGACCTCACCTGAGCAGCCCGAGCCACCTTTCCGCAGGGCCCAGTCCTTGGAGACCACGAGGGAGGAGCTGTGGCCACAGGGGCCTCAAGCCCAGAGGGTAGAGTCTAGACACACTTTGACCAGCAAATGCCGCACGGAGCCACTTGACAGGGACACCGGGACAGCCACAGCCCCTCTAGCCAGACAACTGCACTCTTGGTGTTAGCAAAACTAGAGTCTGGGTACAAGTATGCAGTGAGAACTGGTCAGTAGACAGGAAGGACTTGTTCAAACTACAGTGTGAATAAGCTGGGCATGGTGGCAGATGCTTGTAGTCCCAGCACTTGAGAGACTGAGACAGGATCGCAGGTTCGCGGCCAGCCTCGGCTACTTAGTGAGGCCCTCTGCATCTTAGTGAACCCTGTTTCAAAATAAAGAATAAAAAAAATGGGGCTGGGGATGTAGCTGGGAGGTAGAATGCCCCTGGGTTCCATCCTCAGTACCGCCAAAAAAAAAAAAAAACTACAGTGTGAATGATTTTGCTTAAGGTTTTGTGTGTCCCAGATCTGTGCATTTTAAAGAGGCTTCTACACCACTAGCTCCCCCTGTAGCAGCACTCCAACCATGCAGGTGAGGGGGAGGGTCGAGGCGGCCCAAGGACACTGCCTGGGCTGGTCTCAGCCCGGCTGGCCTGGCTCCCTGGTGTTTACCAAGAGTCTGCTCTGACCTACTTGGTGACACTTCTTCGCAGCCAAGAGCACCTGGGATGACCGACGGAGGCCCTGCAGCAGTGTGTTTGCAGGGTGGGGATTCATCCACGGGAGCTGGGGATGAATAATGGCTGGGAGAGGGGTCTGGGCGTCCCAAGGGGATGACGCTGAGACAAGCCTCGAGATTGTGAGCACAGATCCTTCCAGTGAGTTCATCGGCTCTGTGCATGAGAACTGTGGCCTGGGGGTCCTCACGTGCTACCGCAGCTCTTTCTCTTAAGGGAAAGAAGCCACCTGCTGGGGAAGAGCTTTAACAAAGTAGTTTCCCAAGGAGGGAGTTCAGGGGAGAGGGTGCTGAGGAGCAGGTCTCCCAGCCCTCCCTCTGCTGCTGGTGTGAGGGGCAGTGGTCCTTGCAGGGGACAAGCACTCCTGCCTGGCCTGCAGCCTCTGGGGGATAGGAGATGTGCACACACGCTGCACTGTGCTCTGTATATTCATTTTGTGCAGAGCAAAATTTATAGAAAATGCTGCCCAGGTTTCCAAATGAAACAATTTCCCAAAAAACATATGCCCTAGCTCATCCTTGGGGGACAAGGGGGGTCGTATCAGGAAGCCCAGTGCAGAGTAACCAGTGCTGCTGCACAGCCCTGCGGTTTTCTTTAAAAGTTGTTAGACATTAGCAGGGACCCTCTGAGGCTAGTGGTGACACCCCACCGGGAACAATGTCCTCTGACCTGCAGGAGAAAGCAGATTATGCTGCCTGCTGGTTCCTCTGAAGTTGCCAGGCTGGGCCAGTGCTCTGCAATGCGGAGGGGGCTCATGCCACTGGGAACGGGCAGCCTGCAGCATCTTTCCATGGGAACGGTGCCACCCCCCTCCGCCCCCAGGCCTCATGGTCTGTCTGGGACCCTTCTGCCAGATTTTAAGAAAGGCAGGAAAACAAGCCTTCGATTTTAGCTTTGTTTTCTTCCTCTAATGAGTTTTACGAGATTAAAGTTCCAAATAGGATTGTACTTCCCTTGGAAGCATTAACCCACTTGGATTCAAACTTGTGTTTCTCTCTAGAAAGAAAAAAAGAGCGGGCTGCTGAAACTTCTAGCCGGAGCATCCACCAAGAAGAAGTCTCGCTCCCCGCCATCTGTCTCTCCCACCCATGACCCTCAGATGGCAATGGACGCCTCGCTCCAGGGCGCCATGGGCCCCGAAGTGTCCTCGCTGTCCATCCATGGCAGGGCGGGCTCCTGCCCCATAGAAAGCGAGATGCAGGGGGCGATGGGGCTGGAGCCGCTGCACAGGAAGGCAGGCTCCTTGGATCTGAACTTCTCATCCCCATCCCGGCAATCGCCTCTTTCCATGGCTGCCATCCGCCCCGAGCCCAAGCCATTACCCAGAGAAAGGTAAGGGGGAGTGTGGGCTTGCAGCTTCTGTGGCCGTGCTGCAAGGTGGCGCCTGATTTCTGGAGCCCTTTTTGGGGAACAGGGACAATGGGGCTTCCCCAAGGATTAAGATTCCCAGATGTCCTTCATGACCCAGCTCCACTTGGTTCCTGAGCTTGAGTGGTACCTATCAGGTACAATGAGTTTGAGACCTAAAATGTATTTCATGTCCCCGGTTGCAAGGAATTCGTCAGGAATTGTGTCAGAACCAATGTGGTTCTGAGCACAATATCAAGAGATCAGGAAGTGAGGGGACTATGTTCTCCCCAACCTGAGGGACCCTGGAATGGGCCCCACCCAGAGAGCAGCTCTTCTTAGAATTATAAAATATTGCCCTAAAATTGGCTTCAAAGGTATATAGTCCATTAGGTTGAACCATACGAAATTGCTGATATTCATCCATTTTTGATCCAAAGCAGCAATTTCATGTAGTTCAAGCTCAAGTTTTACCGATCTGGAAGCAGCCACGGCGATGTGGCCCGCGGAGGCGCAGGCTCTCATCTGGTGGGACGGAGCGGCCTCTTTGAGTTGCTCTTCTAAAAGCATCTCAGCTAAAGGCTGGCAGGCATCGTAGAGAGATGCTACGGTGTCCAATTAGACTAGCAGGAGGATACTTTCCTCGCCCAGTTTCTAAAGGTTGGAATGTTGCTTACGTAATAAAAACCTTAACAACCTTCTGAGAAAACAGTCCTGGCACGTTTGCCAGCATGTTCTCCTGCCCACATGCCGGAGCCTGCAGCCCGAGAAGGCGGCCACTGTCCTGAATCCCTGCTGACCTCTAAGACCACCACTCCCAGCAAGGGGCTGCGCGAGGTTCCATCTAGACAGGGTGGCGTGCGTTTTCCATTAAGACCTGGATAGTAACAATTGTGGGTCTTAAGATGTCTGTAGCAGCTCATCAGCTCTGCCTGTGTAGCAGAGAGGCCACCACAGGCCCGATGTAAACAAATAGTAGCCTGGTGCTCCGGAAAGCTCTATGTAGGAACATGGAAATTTAAGTTTCCTACGACTGTCTTATGTTGTGAAATCTTCTTTGGTTTTCTTTTCTTTTTGTTTCCTTTCCTTTCCTTTTTTGTGGATCAAACCCAGGGCCTCACACTTGCTAGGCAAGCACTCTTATCACTGAACTACATCCCTGGCTCTTTTGTGAGTATGCTAATTTCTTATATATTTCTTTTTCAACCATATCAAAATCTACATTGTGCTTTTGAGCGGCACCCACAGTCATGGTGACTGTGGGCCATGGGGAGAAGCAACGTCTCCGTGGGGCCCTGGAGGGACAGTGTGGGACCCACAGTTACTGACTTCTGATAACTGGTTAAAATGTAGGGCCCTATTTACAATCCACTGCTAGAGTAGCGATGGCTAGCATCGACTGAGTGTTCCACGCAGGCATGATACTCAGATCATTCCACGGTCGGTATAGTGCTTCCATCAACACCCGATGGACAGACCCTGCATGAAACACATCTGACAGCATTCCTGAGCACCTCATTGTGAAATCCCAGATATTCTCCTTAAGAACCCCTATGAATTCAGTATCTCATTTTACAGATGAGGAAAGTGAGGTTCTGTGAAAGGCTAAGTCACTCGTTCAAGATCTCACAGCTGGTTGGCAGCTGGGCCAATGATTCATCTGAGGCCTTTCTGACCACAGAGCCCAGACTCTGAACAGCCTCACCCTGTGGGGTGCATCATCAGCAGTCCCCCTCCAAGGGACCTGGTATCTGCAGCTTGGGGACAGTGTGGAATACATCACAGCCCCACTAGATTCCAAAGCCCAGCAACCCTGCACTGTCTATCCGGGTGCAACTGTGTACCCCTTTCTGCAGGGCACCGCAGGGATATGCCTCCCCGTGGAGAGTCACTGGACCCTCAGGTGACTGGGTTTACACACAGCATGCGAACATACCACAGTGCCTCACACACATTCACACTATGAACATCACACACAGACACCACACACACACACCATACACATACACAGACACATATAGACACACCATACACACATGCATACCAAACACATAACACACAAACATACATGCACAACAAAGACACATACCCCACACCATATAAGCATATATGCACACCACACACCATATACCTGTATTGGTCAGGGTTCACTGGAGTAACAGAACTCAGGACACGTATGTGGTAAAAGGGGATTTATCAAATCAACTTACAGTCCAAAGCAGTGTAGTCCCAGGTTTCTGACTGCATGAGGAGAGCCAGAGGAACCAGCAGCTGGTCCAGCGGTTCAAGAGCTGGAGTCTCAGAATCAGAGCGACCACTAATTCAGTTCCAGTCCAAGATGGAAAGGCCAGGAAACTCTCCGGAGAAATGACAGCGAAGGTCCAGTTCAAAGAGCTAAAGGCCGATATCTCAGACGCGAGCAGACACGCTTTCTTCAGGAAGAACCACGCATCCTTCACGTGGCTTTCTCCTTCTTTTATCCAGGTCCTGCGCCTGTCAGAACCGTGCTGCCTACATTCAGGGCAGCACTTCCCCTTCACTCTGCCATCACATAAACCAACTATCGCATCGCCACACCCAAAGTCACAGCATCTTAGGTGTTTCATGATCCAGTCAAGTTGACAGTCCAGACTAACCATCACAATGCCCATGCACACTATACAAACACACACGCATATACTCACACAGCACACAAACACATACACAAATATACACAAACATACTCGCATTCCTCCCCCCACGGCCCCTCCCAATGGAGCTTCCTCCAACTTGGGGCAGCTCCTCTGTGTCAGAGCCCCCTACCCCTTCATGGGACCTACACCAGGTGTCTGTGATTGTTGACTATGGGTCCCAGTCCCTTGTCCCAGGTCACAGAGTTGGTCCACTGGCTCATGGGAATGACAGGATTCTAGATCTTTCATCTTTCTTGTGTCTCCCCCGTAGTTCCTGCTCCCCAGGCCCCTAACTCTGTCTTCAAAGACATGATTTCCAGACTCCTCAAGGACAAATCTTGAAAGACCCTGCTCTACAAAACCATGGACTCTCCGATTAACTAGCAAATTCAGAGAATCATTGCCATTCTCAGAATACTCCATCTAATCAGGGGGTTATTGTACCCAGAGACTCTTGGCACCTCCTTATCTCCAAGCACTCTGCAGAGCTCCTTAAAGAGAAGCATTTGTAAAATAACAGCCTGACAGCAAACTACTGAAGAGCCCCCGAATGCCACCTCCCCTAGACCTGGGCAGCCACAGGCCTGGTGTCCGGGGAGCCTGCGCTGGTTGAAGCTGAGCATGTGACCATGGACATGTCGGCTCCTCAGGCTGAGACAGCTCCAGTCCAGAAAGCACTTGCACTCTGGTCCTGCAGGCTGTAAATAAAACTCACTTTGCAACTTGCTTTGGAGGAGAAAATGCTGGAATGTGGCTGCAAGATTCCCTGCCCAACAAGGCCCTACCGCCCCACTCACCTGCCCAGATATTCATGGAGGGCCTGAGGGTGTGAGGCCCACAGGTGATTATGAAGGCAGGAGGGAGGGCAGCATGGGGCAGAGTCAGAGTGTCCACCCCTCAGTGCTGAGAAGGAAGGGACCGAGCTCCAGACCTAGCCATATCCCGCCTGCATCTTTAGGGGAACTCCTATGACTAGACTCCCCCAGATCTCCATCATTTTTCTCCTGAGGATCTGGGCAGACAGTGGGAGCTGCTCTCCTCGCTCCTCTCTGAGGAGGGAAGTTTAGGTTGAAGATGTTGCAGAGGGAGGCTGCTCGGAGGAGCAGACCTGGGCACGCCCTGGGGGAGGTCCAGCCAGGCCAGCAGGCTCAGCCCCCTGCCTCTTCACTGGTCTCAGCAGGCCTGTCTCACAGAGCAGGCCTGTCCAGGCCACACCGAACCCCTAATGAGTAAACCAGAGAGGGCTGGTGTCCAGTCGCTCCCAAGGGGACTTAACCTCCAGGTCATCTGAACATATGCTTTCTCTGTGGACAGTGTGCCCAGGGAGTCAAATTCCTGGAAGTCGTTTGGGGAACTCATTATGGAGATGTAGTTAATAGAATAGGCATGTCACGTGGTATCAGGCAGATCTACTGCCCCCATCTTCCTAGTAGGGATATTTTCGATTTACCTGGCTTTACTGGGGAGCTACCCCATCGTAAGCTGAGGAGCATCCATACGTGTATTGAGGTTATAGTTTAGTGCCCAGAGTGTAGGTGCACTCCCGTCATTTCTAAGTTGCTAACGGAACACTGATCCATAATCACCACGTGCCACCTGCTCAGGGGCCCATTTGTCCTCAACCACGATGAAGCAAATGCTCTGAAAAGACCGCCATGCCGAGGGCCACCTTATGATCCCAGCTGATGACATCAGCTGAGGCCAGGACACTCCAAACTCCCGCACAGAGCTGATCCTAATAGGAATAAGAATTCATTCTGATTTTGACCGTTCGGATTTCCCGAGCCTTGTGTTTGAATATGAGCTGTGGTTGACAAAACGTTATTTACACTCAGCAGAGTCTCTTGCTGACTTCTAAAGCCGCCATCATGACATGGAAGTGGCTGTCATCCTCAACTGCTCACAGCCCTTTGTGTCTATAATGGGGCGCATCAATTACTCTCGTGCGGCAGGGAGAGCAGCTCAGAGTCTTGGGATGATCTGGACAGAAACGTTAAATGCTTGTCTCATAGAAATTCGGCTCACATCCATCTGGGCTCATTAAATCATTGAATTGCTCAGAAGCCCCAAATTACTTCTTTCTAACAAATTACATTTTTAAAGCTGCTTGTTTGTTTCACATCTGGTAGTTGAGGCAAAAGCCAAAACTCGCATTCAGAGTCTGAGAAATCATCTCACCCTTGGCCTTTCTTTCCTTGGGGAAGAGCGAGAAGGATCAGGTGTTCAGAGAGGAAGTGGAGGATGGCAGGAAGCCACAGGTCGGACAGCGCTGGGCCTCGGGGACACCGGCGTCCTCCGTGCGGGAGGTGTGGGAATGGTGCGGTTTGCATGCATGCCGTTGAATTCACAGACCGCTGGCCGGGTCCCAGCGGCCGTCTGTCCTCCCTTGCGGCGGGGCCAGCGGTCAGCCTTGCAGAGACGCTGGGCTCAGGGGAGGCTGGGAGGCACCCTGCTTCCTGTCCTCCTCCACTCCCCTGAGAGCCCGTGTCTGGCTTTCCTGTGGACAGCAATGGGAACTGGTCCAGCCCGACTGCACCTGCAGCCTTTCCAGGGGCTCATGGGACCTGGAGCCTGGCTCGTCCTGCCGCCTCAGGAAGAGGAGCCTCACATCCACCAAGTCAGCCTCAGGAGCCCCTTCCTCCCTGCCTCCTGCTCCCCCTGCTGAAGCAAGCTGCGGGCTAGGAGCACTCCAGGGCTGGACTCTGTCTCCTCGTTCTATGCACCTTCCTGGAGCCCAATGCCAGCCCCAAAGCCATGGCTTCTCAGGCCAAGCCAGACACGTGGTGCGCCCAGGCCCTGAGCAGGCCGGGATGAGAAGAGATGAAATCTTCCTCCCCAGGTGTTGCTCTCAGTACCTGGAGTCTCAGGCTCAGCCTGCAAACATTCGCTCCGGAACTTGTTAAAAATCCGTGTTCCTTGGCCCCATTCCCCTAAATTCTTAGCAAGTAGGCCCAGAAGGGGCCTGGGAATCTGTACCGGGGGCTCCTGGTATCCATGGGCCACACTTTGAGAGATACTTAGGACCGCTTTTGCTGTATACAGTCCTAATTTCTCTAAGACCAGAATATACGGGCCAGAGGCTGTAGACACTGAGCCCCTTGAAGACCGCTCAGGACAGCTACAGGGACACCAGATGAGGCTGGTCTCCTTCAGGAGCCCCGTGTGGCTGCAGGTGGTGGTGCAGGGAGGGGGAGCAGGCCCCAGGGAACAGGCCTTCACAGCCAAGGAAGGTGGAAGAAAAGGACTCACGTGGCTCCCCCTGCACTGCCAGTGCACCAGGGCCCGCACTGCAGCGTGGGAGGGGACGGCGGACCTGGCCTCCTCGTGTGGCCGCTGGACCAGGCTGAGAAGCTCGGGGAATGAGACTTTCAAGTCAGGCCCTGGGCCTCTGAGCACCCCCCACTCCAGCACAGGTGCCGGCTGTCAGGAGCCATCCTGGCATCCTTTTCCAAAGGGGAGAGCTAGGAGGCCCCCTGGTGTGCGGGATGAGCTGGGTCCAGGCTCTGGCAAAGGGCCTGGGACAGGGCAAGTGGGGCAGTCCCAGAGGGTGGTGCAGAGCTGAGGACTGGACAGCAGGGGGCAGGTGGCTCTCACAGGCTGCAGTTGGACTCTCCCTGAGCTGCCCTCACCTGCTGCTGCTGAGGAACAAGACAAACACGCCGGCCTTCTGAGGCTGAACAAGAGACAAGCAGCGGGGAGGAGCCACACAGAGAGCCGGAGCTGTTGATTGAGAGTTGATGGTGCTCCCCCCAGCAGCTCCAGCCTCCAACCCCCAGTCCCCTCCGGTGCATCCTCAATGGTGCAGAGACTCCACGGCAGGCGGTTCACTGGGCGCTGCCACCAGCGCTGGGTCCTGTTCCAGGCCCCGTATGCAGCAGGGACTGGGCCTTGGGGCTCGCTGTGCTGTGTGAGATAGATGGAAAACAATTAAGGTAAACAGGTAAATGGAGGGGCCCGTGGAGGGCAGTGAGCACTCTGGGCAGGGCAGGGCAGGCTTGGCCAGGGGAATACCAGGCACAGGAGCCCTGAAGCCCTGGGCGCGCCTACCTGTGCACCCGGGACTGGCAGAGTGGGGCTAGGAGGCGTGCTGAGCTGCACACAGGTGCCAAGGGCGATGGCACCCAGAAGCCCTTTCTCAACTTGGGCTTCTACTCTGAGAGAGATGGGAAAGTGGAGGAGCATTGTTAGCAGAGGAGGACGGGGCCCGCCAGGGTCTTCTTTCGCTTGTGCGGTGCAGAGCAGGGGCAGGAAGCCCTGTGGGTGGTCACCGGGGCCAGGAGATCATACAGAACATCTTGGGTATATGACCTTCAGGCAGCACAGTGTCCTTGGAGACGGGTGCCTATTAGGGGGGGCATCGATACTGAGCATCTTTCCCTGCCAGGCCTGGACCAGCAGACTGGCTCGATGCTACCTCAGCAAGATGGGTGTCTGCAGTAACTTTCAGGTGGGGGTTATCTGGGAGAGAGAACAGCCACCCCCGGGCTACCACAAAATCTGTTGTCGTTAGGATTCAGATTCTGGATAGGAGGCCCCAGCAACCTGGTCTTCTCTGGGCACAGTCTCCTCTTGCAGCACAAGTATTACCCACCCTAGGGGTCGAGGGTGCTGGGGCCCAGCCAGATGCCAGGCACACGGGCCCCTGAGGAGCTACCTATGCTACTAGAGAGGCCCAACTGCTGGCGCTGGGTACAGCCAACAAGCAAATGAGGAGTCTAACACAAAGGCAGGCAGGCACTGATTTTCCCTTGGCGGTATTTTAGATGAAGCTGCTCTTTAGCCTTCTCCTCCTCCTTGGACAGATTTCAATCAAAAATATGATAGCCAGGCTCAGTGGCGCATGTCTGTAATCCCATAATACTTGGGAGGCTGAGATGGGAGGATCGCAGGTTCAAGGCCAGCTTCGGCAACTTAGTGAGACCTGTAGCAACCTAGCGAGACCCTGTTTCAAAATTTTAAAAAATTAGTCGGGCGTGGTGGCGCACGCTTGTAATCCCAGTACTTTGGGAGACGGAGACCGGAGGATCCAGGTTCGTGGCCAGCCTCAGTTCTCTCTCTCTCTCCCTGTCTCTCTCTCTACCTAGTGAGGCCCTCCGCAACTTTATGAGACCCGGTTTCAAAATAAAGTATAAAAAAAATAGGGCCGGGAGTATAGCGCGGAGGTAGAACGCCCCTGGGTTCAATCCCTGGTACCGCAAATAAATAAATAAATAAATAAATAAATAAATAAAATAGGGCTGGAGTTGTAGCTCAGAGGTAGAATTACCCTGGGCTCAATCGCCAGTGCCACCAAAAAAAAAAAAATTCCAGTTACATCTTAGATCTGTGTCTAAAAGAATATTAAGGGAAATTTTCTTCCTTCTTTCCTTCCTTCTTCCCTTTCTTCCTCCTTCCTTCCTTTCTCTTTCTTTTTGTTTTGGTTTTGGGTTTTTTTTTTTTTTGCAGTACTAGGGATTGAAGCCAGGGATACTGTACCACTAAGCTACACCCCCAGCCCTTTATTATTATTTTGAAATAGGATCTAGCTAAGTTGCTGAGGCTGGCCTCAAACCTGCGCTCCTCCTGCCTCAGCCTCCCAAGTACTCAGATTACAGGCAGGGGCCATCACTCCTGGCTGAAACTTACTTTTTGAATGTTTTAAAATGGAAAAGAGTTTGGGGAGAAAAAACTAACAGTAAAGACAAATAGAAATGTTATAGGTGAGAAATGTAACCCCATACTGCAAGAGTCTAGGCTGAGGGGAGGAAGAGGAAAAGGGAGAGCTCTGGGTGTGGTCTGACCCACAGGCCCGACTGCCGGGGCTCCAAGGAGGCCATTCCAGCCACTGAGCTCACCCTCTGTGCCACCTGTCCCCCCAGGTACCGCGTGGTAGTCTCCTACCCGCCCCAGAGCGAAGCGGAGATCGAGCTGAAGGAAGGCGATATTGTCTTCGTGCACAAGAAGCGTGAGGACGGCTGGTACAAGGGGACCCTGCAGCGGAACGGCCGCACGGGCCTCTTCCCAGGCAGCTTCGTGGAGAGCTTCTGAGGACTGCTGCTCCCCGCTCCGCTGTCCAGGGCCAGGGGCCCGGGATGCTCTGCCACCGCTGCGCAAGCAGAGGGAGCTACAGCAGCCCGGAGTCCTGCCCCAGGCACCTGGCAGGGACTGGGGCGGGGCCTGGAGGTGTAAAGGTCAGGCCTTCACCCAAAACCCCAACTGAGAGCACACCTGGGCCTGCAGCCTCTGAGCAGACTGTCAGAGAAGAAGATGCCCACGGGGCAGATCTATGCTGGGCCCCTCCAGCCAGGCCACAGGGATCTGCTGCGTGTGCAAGATCTGGAGCTGCAGGAGGCTTCGGGGCTGGGCGGGTTGGCTGGGGCCATGAACATCAGGGGTGCCTTCCTGGCTGCCCTGGTCATCACCCCTCTATATACCTCAGTCACCTGCCACCCTGCCCCTCAGCAAGGGCATCCGTGGTCCAGGGGGCCTCGCCTGAGACCCTAGGAGTCCCCCGAAGGCGGCCACACGGCTCCTGCTGGACCCCGGAACACAACCCCCGTGGCTTTGTCTCCTGCCAGGATTCCCAGCAACACCGTTTATTCCGCCACCGCTGTCCCTCTGCGTTGCTTCTTTCTTACATCTTTTTCACGCACAGCCGTTAGACTTTCTATATTTCTAATAGGTCAGACATTGCCTATTTTTCGTACATCTGGTGCTGCCTTTTTGTAAAACTAGTAATGACTTGGGTGAGCTTGAAAGAAAAAGAAAATGTCTGAGGCGACATCAAAGGGCAGGGTTTTTATATTTACCATATGAATTTTGGAGCACGCTGAGACGCCCCTGTCCTCAACATCAGAGCGGTGGCCAGTGCTCCGTGGGCTGCGGACAGGTCCGCCGAGGTGATCGGAGGGAGTTGGAAACAGCCAATTTCTTTAAACACTTACCAAAACCCCAGGCTCTGTCTAGACAGTAATGATTATTATTCAAGAGCTAGAAACATGTCGGGGAGGGCTACTCTAATTTCCCTTTTGTGTGGCAGGAAAAAGAACACACAGGTTGACCCTGCCTGGGAAGGCAGCCGCTTCCTTTTATTCCTTCAGAGAGAATGACTAATTAGCATTCTTAAAACGTGATTTCTTGCTATCAAAATAGGCCATTTTTACCGCCGTTCAGATTACCACCTTGCAAAGGTTCCCCCCCAACCACCCTTTTTTTAAAAAAATAAATAACTGCTCCCATATCAGGTCTTGCAGAGCTGCAGCTGCTAGAGACCAGAGGTACCGTGAGAACAGGGGTTTGACACATCGCTGCAGACTTGCAGGGTCCAGGGCACTGGGAAAGGAGAGGAGAAGGGTGGCTTTGACCCTGGGACCGTCCCCGAGTGGGGTTGATAGATGCATATTCATTAGTACAACAGCTTCCTTCCCCGAGAAAACAGACCTGAGGAGCCCTATCGCGAGACAATTTGGGTCTCGAGACTCACACCTCAGGAATACATTTTTATTATCTCAAAGCCACAGTTTGCAACCCTTCTCGCTACGAAAACCACTCCGACTTGAGTTAGGCTAAATAGTTAGCCTTTGGTAGCAGAGGGCATCACCGGTTTTCAGAGACGCAACCCATTCCGGAAACACATTCTCTTGCCTGGCACAAAGCCTTTGAAAGGGAGACCGCTTATTTTTGGAGTTCCTATCTGGGGACGTGACTCGGCTATTTGTAGCTGCCAGGTGGCTGCCACACTGGAGAGATCACACCTAGACAATGCTTCTTTACCTCCCTGCAGACAATAATAGATTTAATGGACATGAGGCATTTATTCTGAATCAAAGAAGAGAAAATCTAGTTTAAACCCAGGGAGCCCCGTGTGCTGGGTTAGTGGCAACCAGACGGTATCCAGTCACCATCGTTGCCAAATTAGTTACCCACCATGCCCAAAAACCCTGTGTGTGTTTAACACGGAGCTGTCACCAAAGAGATGCGTAGATTAACACCCTCGTGCGGCACGTGTTCTAGGGCGGAACCAGAACTAACTCCAGATCATAAAAATAGTCTTTTTTCTTTTCTTTTTTAAAGAGGGCAGCTACCAAGCAACAGAGTAGACTGACTCAGGCCTACTTTCCTCTCCCAGCCTCTGCCCACCTGGTGCTTATGGTGGGACTGTGCCCGACTATTTAGTGATGGTGAGCAGGGTTGAGGGCCCATGCCTTGCAGTGGGGAGCAAGGACAAGTAGCAAGGAGTCTTTGGAAGACTTCTGCTGGCCCCTCTCATAGCAGAGGCAGGGGCAGGGTGGTTCCAACCAACTTGGGAAGGAAAACGATGCCCTGGGTCTGGCCCACGCCAGCATTGGCTCTCGGGGTGGGGCTCCTGGAGTACGTGGGAGAAGTACACGCCCAGCCCTCAGGCGTTGTTGTCCAAGTGTTTCAGACACGCCAGGCCTTCCATCTTCACGAGGGTGTGGTCCACAAGCGAGGCAGGTACAGGAGCCCCTTCCCATCCTGTCCCGTCCCAGCCCACGACGTGCACTTCTCAGTTGTGCGGTGGCAGTTGGCCAAAGTGATCTTCTTTAAGGAGCACAGTAGAGTCCTCAGTCATGACCGAGTGAGGCCAGCGGACATCAAGGAGACAGGGCAGCTGGGCCCCAAAGGCCCTACGGAGCGAGGGAGGAAGACAGGATGGTGGGCAGCAGGAAGTGAATGCCAGGCTGGGCACCCCCAAACCAGCTTTGGCAACCAAGTGGGAAACCCTTTGTACTTTGCACAGTTTACACACGCACACACACACACACATGTACACACACACACACACACACACACACACACCCGGTGTTTCTGTTATACACAAACGTCAGCGTGTGATTTGGGAAGAATCGACAATAGTGACAAACTCTGATGCCTGTGTTTCCGAGTCTTTCAATAAAAATGAACATGGAGAGGCCTGGTGTCTGGATGGTGGGGACAGCGGGCCGGGGGCAGGAAGGCTGGGCCTGGGGGAGCAGAACTGGAAGGGCACGTTCGCATGCCATGGCCAGTCCCCAGGGCTCACGTACCTGGCGCCTCATGCTCCCACCCGGGGACACGCGGTCTGTGTGTATCAGGTGCTGGGCCATTGAGGAGGCCAGGCAGCCATGGCCAGCAGTGACACTGAACATGAACTATATCCAGCGCAGGCTGGAGGGCCAGCCACTAGCTGGCAGTAAGATGCAAGCCGGGGAAGCCAGGCTGGCCAGGAGAGGGGGTCTCTAGCTCCATTCGAGGGGCCCACTTGCCTGGATGGGCACTCGGACATTCTCTGGAGGGCTTCGCCTCCTTTCTTGTAGTTATCGAAGTCCCTGTCCACCAGGAGGGCCTGGCATGCACTCTGAGATGCGCACACTGCTGGCCCTCCAGGTGCCCGAGCCATGGGGAGCTGTTCTCTGGAGCACAGAATGGCTGTCTGAAATCACACCCATAGTAGGGGCCTGTGGACAGGTGGGTCTGTCCCAACTCAGTCAGACTGACATTCAGCAGGGCTGGCCCGCCGGCCTGAAGAAGACCAGAGACAGCATTTTCCAAAACAGGTTTTCATAGCTCTCTTGGCCAAGATGCACACCCACCTATAGATACTTGAACTGGAGGGATGCTTAGCAAAGAGCCATTTCACCTTTCTGGAATAGTGAAGTGAACTTGTACAGCATGAAAGAGCAGCCTGAGTAGGAGCTGGGGGGGTATGTCTGTGTGGAAAGCACTCTGACCTTCTTTCATTAGAAGAGCGATCAAGGTAAGAAAAGATTAATAATAAACTGGCCCAGGTCACACGGCTCAGTGAACTGCTGTGACTTGAACTCCAATCCACTTATCCAGCCCCAAGTCAACCCCCCACCTCCAAATGTGGGGTTCTAAAGAACTACAGACAGCCGGGCGTGGTGGCACACATTTGTAGTCCCAGTACTTGGGAGGCTGAGACCAGAGGATCTGGGTTCACGGCCAGCCTCAGCTACTTAGTGAGGCCCTCCGCAACTTAGTGAGACCCTGTTTCAAAATAAAGAATAAAAAATAGGGCTGAGGGTGTAGCTCAGAGGTAGAATGCCCCTGGGTTTAATCCTCAGTACCAAAAAAACAAAAGAGAACTACAGACACGTGGCACATGATGGTGTTCCAGTCACCAAGGGATCTTGACAATCTATGACAGTGATAGATTATAGATTATAATGGAGCTGAACATTTTCTGTCACCTAGTGATGTTGTTGTAGCCTCATAAAGTCAGCAAAACACGTTATTTACCCGCTTGTGATTCTGATATAAACGAATCTGCTCTGCTGCCAGGTACGTAAAAAGAGAGCACAGACAACTATGTATATAGTGCATCATACCTGACAACAATAATACACGACTGTGCCTGCTTTATCCTATCCTTTTTCTTGTTTGAGCATATTTGTAAAAGATTTGCTGTCGAATAGTACACCATGTGGAGCTGGCAGCAGCTCGTACATCTCATGGTTACCACGTTTCTTCGTTGTATCAAGAAGCCATGTCAAGTGACCGACTTTTTCTCCCCGGTCTGTGTAAGTGCCCTCTCTGTTCTCACAATCGTGAAATCGCCTAGTGACATCTTTCTCAGAACATATCCCATCGTGAAGCAATATGTGACTATAACACACCAAGCAGGAAGAGGTAGTCCAGAGGATGAGCAGTGCCCATCTGTAAGACAGTGCCTGTCCCAATCCATCTGGGAAGGGCGCCTGGCAGCCACTGAGGCCAGTCCACCTGGCTGAGATGATGCAGTAACCCCCCAGGGCTCGGTGCCATTTTACATTCAAGTCACATGCCTCGTCCTCCATGTTCTGAATCATACCCACTGAACAAACAGAACCAGTTAGCCTTTGCTAATTTAACGACCACAGAGAGGAACGTGTTAGGCAAGGCAGCCCAACCATCCAACTTTCAGGAGCAGAGACGTTTCTTATCGTCTGTCAGTGGACTGTGCTTCTAGCCCAGCTTCAGTCCCTGTGGGTTTTGTGGGCAGGAGCCAGCATCCCTGCCTCAGACTGACAATGACATGGTGGCATGGGGGAACACTGGGTCTTCTTTCCCAGGGAAGGCAGTCTCCCTAGCCCAGCCCTTCGCTTGGACTTCATCACAAAGAGCCTCACTGTGTGCTTCAGGGTGAGCAGGAGCACTGAGAACCTCCAGCCTGCAGCAGTTCTGCAAAGACGATGCACAATCGACCTGACACAGATGGATTAATCTCAGACACCTGCCAGCAAAGAGATGGGAAAGACTGTACAGGGGAGGGAAGAGTGTATGCAAATACCCGAGGCCGGGGAGTGCTTGGCACAGTCAAGAAGCTGAGGGAAAGGGACAGAGGGAGAAGGGAGGGCTGAGAGTAGGATTGGCGGGTCCCAAGGAGCCATTGAGACCAAACAGGAAGAATCCTTTAAAGGGCTCTAAGGACAGCGTTTGGAAGCATCTCGGGGCTTACAGCGCCCTCTGTTGGCAGCATAGGGAGTGGGTTGTATGAATGGGAAGCCCGCGGAAGGAAGATACTGCAGGATACCGGGAAGAGGCCATGGCATCTTTGCCAGAGGCTGCAAGGATGTGGGGAGAAACAGCCCTGAGGGTCCTCGGGATACGCCAAGCCAGAGTGGAGGCCGAGAAGGAAGCCATCCGTGTGTCCTGGAGGGAGACCGCCCTGAAGCAGCTATTCTCTCACATTTGCAGTTATTTCTTTTCAAGACTGTAAGGCACACTGGAGAAGGTGGAGGCAGGGAGGGAGAGAGGGAGGGTGCAAGAAGCCCAGGAACCTCCAGCCACGGGTCTATCACAGTCCATCAGGATCGCCTGCTTAGCAGGTCCTGGGGACCCACTGGAGGCAGGAGCCAGACCCTCCCCCCACACAGGTGAGGAACTTGCATCTTTACTAAACACAGAACCAGACTCCATCCTTTCCCTCTGCTCTCCACGTGTGGTCCATCTGGCCCTGATCCTGCAGGTGCTCCAGGGCTTTATTTCTGTTTCTGTCCAGGTCCAGGGACTCGGAGTGCACACAGCCCCTTTTCAGCCAAACAGCCAGCCGGCAGAGCCTGCACTGTGGCCACCTTGCTGTGCAGCGTGGCACCCCTCCTTAGCTGGGGAGCAGACCCCATCTGGCCAGGGCTGGTCTCTGCTAGCAGCAGCAGCAGCCAGGGCAGAAGTTCTGCCCACAGGTGAGGGGAATGGGGGGTCCCTACCAGATGGTTACAACCAAAGCAAGAGAGGTTTACCTGCCAGAAAGGTAGATGTAAGAGAGAGAGAAGCCGGGCGTGGTGGTGCACGCTTGTAATCCCAGCACTTGGGAGGCGGAGACCAGAGGATCCGGGTTCGCGGCCAGCCTCAGCGACTTCATGAGGCCCTCTGCAACTTCATGAGACCTGGTTTCAAAATAAAGTATAACAAATAGGGCCAGGGGCGTAGCTCGGAGGTAGAACACCCCTGGGTTCAATCCCCAGTACTGCAAAAAAGAAAAAGAGAGAGAGAGAGAGAGAGAGAGAGAGAGAGAGGCATCAGCCGCTGGGGAAGCAATGGAGAACAGACGCAGAAAGCGTGGACAGCTGGGTCTTCCCTGAGCTCCGCAGCATCTTCATCAGGGATGACGGCAAGCATGTACTAAGCATGCACTAAGCATTCACTCTGTGCTCAACCCGCACGCAGAGCTCTATGTGCACTGGTCTCATTTTTGTCCCCACCTAAGCCTTATGAGGCAGGAACTATGTTCATGCCCATTTCACAGATGGGGAAACAGAGGCAGAGAGCAGTTAACCAGATCATTCCAGTGGGTGGCCAGGAGGTGGCGCAGCTGAGGTTCCATCCTCACTAGTCTGACTCCAAAAGCCACATTCCTAACCCTGCTGCCCTCTCAGCGCTGGAAGGCCTGGCTGAGAGGCCCAGTAACACTGTGTTCCTTCCTGACTCCCCATGCACCACAGCAGTGCTCCCTGAAGCTGTACTCAGAGAAAGGAAGGTGAGGGTCTCAGTTGTCCCTCTGTGGCCTCTGATAACCCCACCCAGGATGGCAACATGCTCTTTGGGTCCAAAAACCCCAAAGTCCTCTCATCTTCAGGTGCGCTTCTGGTCAGACATTTGGTGGCCCTGAGGGAGGTGTTCTTGCAACAGTCTGGGAGAACCTGCCTACCGTCCATCCTTCTAGCACACCTGTTTGGATGAGGCTTTAACAAGGAGGAGGCCCCGAGGGAAGGAATGGAGGGAGGGCACAGGGCCAGCCTGTAGTTAAAAGGATGTGGCCAAGGCCACAGGGGGGTGGGTGTCACCAACAGACCAAGCCGTCACCACAGCCACATCCTGTGGTCACCACCCCCTCAGCCCAGGGACCTCACCATCCAGTACCAGGCACCTAGTCCTCAAAGCAACCATGGCCACCCTTGGGGGCACAGAATGCCTCGATGCTGGCAGATGAGCAGGTTCTAGAAGAGCAAGATTCCCAACCAGAAGTCCAGGCAGCCCCTTCTTGCCCCCAGTGAGTGAGACCCCATGTCAGAGTTCTGTCCACCTGCAGCTCAGAGGAGAGAGGATCTTAAAACAAACGTGTCCCAGGTCCCTCAGGGAGGCAGCAGCCCAGCTTCTGTCTCCCCCATGCAACGCTCTTGCAGAGCAGAGATTTAAAACTGAAACCCCAGCCAGATCCTGAGCTTATGTAACTCCCTGGGAATTCCCATGTGCTGGGCTGGCTGTTCCTAGAATTTTATTATGATTCATAACTTGGTTGCAGCTTTGAGCTGGTAAATATGGAGTTTTGGCTTTGGACTCGGAAAACCACATTACAGAGCACAGACCAGGGCGGCTAGGACCATGCGTGCATCTTGGAGGGTGCGGGCGCCCACCGCTGCTGCCCCTCCAGCCCCATCCCCCCCAGTCTCCTGAATTATGACTTATAGACAGCTCCGGCCTCCTCGGGTAAAAGGCAAATGCTTAGGGCCCTGGAAGAGTTAAGTTCTGGGCCTCTTGGCTGTGTCTAAGGAGTGGTCTGTTTCCAGGCCGCGGGGGCAGCTGTGGGGAAGGTGCAGGTGGGCATGGCGGGCGCTTTCCCCCAACAGCGCACCCTGGGCACCCATCGCACTTCCTGGAGAGATGCCAGCCCTCTCCCTTTCATTTTTCACATTCGTCACCATGGGACCAATGGCACTCTGGAACTTTTCTTGCATGTGATTACATTATGCGAGGTTGACAGCTCGACTCCCTTGGGCATCTGCGCTGTGCCCTCCGTGCCCCAGGTGCTGTGGTCACTTCCTTACCTGCCTCCCCTCTCCACTAGGTCGTGTAGCGCTTCCCCTCTCTCCCTCACTCTCTCCCTCACTCTCTCCCTCTCTTCTCCCCCTCCCCATCACACACACCCTGTCTCCAAACCCTTGGCTTCCCTTGGCCCAAGACCCCCAGAGTGCAGAGCCCACCATCTCTGCTGACTTCCTGCACCCAGTGCCCGGTGCCCAGCAACCCGCTGTGTGGTCTGAATGTGAGCCCAGGGGTGACCTTCAACCCGGAAATCGCCTCCCTGGATTGAATTTCTCTGCCCACCGGGCACGGGGTTCACCTCATTTGCAGGGTCTGGATCCAGACTGCACTCGGCCAGGACATCAGGTTTGGTGTGCTGGTTGAGGTGGGAGGTGTTCTCAAAACTTCTAGAAACAGACTTAATGGAAATTCAGTGACACACGGTGCCCAGAAACAGCGAGCTTGGCATGACCTGTGCTCTGGACCGGAAGCAGCAGTCGATCTTAATGTCAGCTGAGGACGGACTATAGGTGGTGACTGATGAGACAAGGGAGCTGACGCAGCGTGTGGGGAGCAGACAGAGCCGCGCATCCTCCAGAGAAGGTCAGCTCCGGGGCCAGGCCCCACCCGCAGCCACAGCAGAGCCGAGGGCTCCATTTGCAGCATCCCCGCCTCTCCATCCATCCTAGACCCTAGGGTCGGCTTCCCCACGGTGCAGTCAGGACCGGCCATTGGTCCATCCACCAGACTTGGCCGTAGCTGCAGAGATGCTCTTACCCAAGGCAGGTACTTTGTTCTCATTACCCACTTACTACTGAGCACTCAGCTCTAAGACCTCTGGCTGGAGGGAGTAGTTAGGACCTAGGGAATCTTCCCCAGGCGGAGGGGTGTGGGAGCTTCCCTCTGAGCCCTTGAGCCCCCAGCGATCCGATCCGAGAGCAGGGCTGCTGATCCTGCTCTGGCCTCCCAGTGTCCTTCTGCACCAGGCCCGGCCCGGTGAGATCTGGCCTCCTTCTGGCTCTTGTGCATGGGTTTGCTGGGTTAGAAGGACCCAAATTCCAGTTCTGAGACCCTACTGACTGTGCGATCCCAGCCGGTACCTCCTTACCTAGAAAATGTGGCTGCAGTCCCCACTTCCCACTTGAGAACGGAGTGGCCTAATCTTTGTAGAATGCCTGCTGCAGGGGCGTCTTCCCCAGCCCAAAGAATGTGGGCCCACAGCAGGGACAGAACACACGCTCAGGCCTGTCCTTAGAAAAGGACAGTCAGGCTCCCCGCTGCGGCCATCGAGCGTGCAGAGAGCCCATCCTATCCCCAAGGGACAAGTGAGAAATCGGACATCTGCATTGTCCCTGGAGGCCATTGGCATATGGGTCCCCTGAGTCACTCCAGGGCCTGACCCCAGACAGCCCAAGCCATGAGGGAGGCCCGCCACTCCTGCAATTCTCTTAGAAGTTGTTTGGGGTCCTGATGCATAGTTATTACTGCATGATTCACCCCGACTTGCATTTCCAGGATCAATGACTTGTGTGTTGCTCTCCCATTGATAAAACAGCAACCCAGGCTGCGGGGCTGCTCTGCGTGGGAGCCGCCTTGAGCTTGGCCCCAGCTCAGCACTGACAGGTTCCCTACAGTTGTTAGGGATATCACACCAGTTTTCAGGGTCACTTGAGACATGAAAATGCTATATTTATACACTTTTTTAAAAAAGAAAAGACATGTTAAAAATAAATTTGCTCACATATGCAGAAATGCCATTTAACTTATTACCATTTCATTGACCAGCACCCCAGAACTTAGATAGAAAACGATGAGGTACGCACACATTTTTGTCAAAGGTGTGTGAGGGTGCTACTTTCTGCTCCTGCTTTTGTTGCTGCTCCATTTATAGAACATCCTAGAAACTCTAAAAGTATAGAGATGAAGAACAGATGAGTGGTTGCCAGGGTCAGGGGGAAATAGGGACAGGAGTAAAGGAGGGATGTTGGGAAGTGGCTGTGGCTGCAAAAAGGTATACAAGGGACCCTTGTGATGACAGCCTGTCTTGTGTCCTGACCGTGGGGATGGCGGCACAGATCTACACAGGTGCTAAGACTACACGGAACCAGAAGCTCGTGTACACTCACATACAGAGACACACACGTGCATGCAACACATAACATCTGACTAAGGTCAATGGGTAGCTCCAAGGTCCACTTCCTGTGACATAGTACAATGTGTAGTTTGGTGAAGGGTACCAGGGATCTCTCTGGTCTTATTTCTTTAAGTGCATGGGAATCCACAATTACCTCAAAATGAAAATTAATTAATTAATTTACTTATTTATTTATTTATTTATTTATTGGTGCTGGGGATTGAACCCAGGGGCATTCTACCTCTGAGCTACACCCCCAGCCCTGTTTTATTTTTTTTTATTTTGAATTGAGGTCTCACTAAGTTGCAGAGGCTGGCCGCGAACCTGCTATCCTCCTGTCTCAGCCTCCCAAGTACTGGGATTACAAGCATGTGCCACCACGCCTGGCTTCAAAATGGGAAAAAATAAAGGGAGGAGTTGGAGCCGAGTCTAAAGCTAAAAGATGGAAAAAGCGGGTGGAAGATAAGAGCTCTACCTAAGCAGGAGGATGTCACAGAGGCCAGAGAGAAGGCAGGTGACCTTTGCTTCTCCATCCAGGAGAATGACCTTCAGATGAGACGGAGAGGGATAAGAAGAAGCAGGGCCTCTCGGAGGGGCAGGTGGCCGTGTCTGGGACTGTGTTCGGCATGGCAATAGCCAAGTCACACCCACTGCCCACCGGTGATCATTCTCCCCAGGTGACTGCGAACATGGTCTGAAAATCCAGGATTCCCTCAGCTACCTCTGCAGCACCTTCCAGCCTTGTAGGGCAGGGAGCGCCCACCCTTAGCAGTAGCCAGGTAGAGGCAGGGCTGTTGGAGGCTGAAACAGAGGGTTACCGAGTCAGCATTTGGTGCCAGCTTAGTGTCCAGAGATTTAACCCTTCTAATGAAGTCTATTCTGCTCTACTTTATTATTTCCATCCCTTCTACTTGGTATCTGATGCTTTGAATAATCAAAAGAAAGTACTGGAAGCGTCACGTCCCAACAGAAAGGAGACAAGGTGGGTTCCTTGAACAGACTGGGGCAGCAGCTATGTCCTTGGGGACATAGAATTGGCATTCTAATTACAGATGCATACTTAGCTCGTTACCTAAGTACCTCTTGGGTACTTGTTCAGTAGGTGGGACTTGTTACAGTAGGTATTCATTGAGGCCACGTCTTTGAAGGTTACTTTTCTGCAGGGACAGGAGACGGAGGCACGTGCAGCAGCCGCTCTACCTGTTGATCCTCCAGGGCCCGCAACTGACCCACAGGTCTGGTTACGGCTGTTGGCTCGGGAGCTGCTTAGATGGGACAGCCATCACCCCATGAAGTCAGCATTCTACTTTGTAATGCTTAAAATTTCGCTGGAAATGTTCTTCAAAATTTAATTTAAAAAAAGAAACTGCTGAATGAGCCTATGTAAATCGAGTCTCCTAACAGCTGAGATCAGACAAAAGTTAAAAAGCAAGTTTTGAGGGGGGCATCTCTACTTCCCCAGGGATATGTAGCATGGTTCCCAACCCAGTTGCAAGTTAATACTTCACACCAAAATAACACCAGTGCCCAGCCCTATGCTAAGGGTCTGTCCTGGCCTGGGACCAGGCCCCAGCGTCAGCATTTTCTGCAGTCTCCCAGTGATGCTAAGATGCTCTGAGCTTGGGATTCATCACTCCCTGTGTCCATGACAGGAAACAGGAGCTCTCCGGGGCCACCAGCACGTGGCAGTCAGGCTCGTGCTGATGAGAACCATGCGGAGACGGTGTGTCTTTAGACAGAATGGAGTAAATTCAAGTTCCGTGTATGACTGTGGGCGTCCCAATATCGAGGAAGTGCTCGAAGGCGCGAACACGCATGCCCATGTCAGGAAGCTGTCGCTGTGTCTCCCATTGGGATGGATCCGACCTCCAGAACCTTTGCTTGTTTAACACCCTCCCACCCACAGGCTTCCAGGGGCATTTGCACAACTGCTGGCTCCATCTTCTCCAGCCCTGATGTTTAACAAGGCTTTCTGGAGCATGGGGGACATGATGACATGTAACACGCCCTCTGGGCTCAGAAGCGCTTGGACGAGGGCTCTCTCCAACTCTGGGCCCTCGCCCTCTGCTCTGTGGCCCATGACAAATAGCCCTGCCACCTGGAGCACCGCCCTGAGCTCTCCCTGTCTAAAAGTGGATGAGTCCCTGCTGCCCATATGATCTCTGATGACATCAGGGGAGCCCACCTCCCACCCTCCAGTGGCCTGTCTTCCCAGAGACTCATCCCAAGTCACGCAGTGGTGAGTGGCATGAAGGGCTGAGGGCCTGCAACTCTAGTCAGGACCTCCATGGCCGACCCAAGTCAGGGAGACCTGGGGCAGGGACTAGGTCAGCAGTGGATCGCAGCCGAAGGAGGACCTTTTCAACAGCAGCTTTCGCAAAACGTACCAGTATCCTTGAGCTGGCCTGCTCTCTGGCCCTCTGGGAAATCTAATCAAGGAAATAATCAGAAATGGGAACAAAGAATTCTATCAAAGGGTATTTGTTGAAGCATTAGCCATGATAACAAACAAATGGTAAGAAAATCTAAATGTGCAACCACAGGAAATTGCTTAACTCCTGTGATGTGTGTATGGGGATGGGGTTTGGGCCAAAATCCCAGAAGACACAATCCTGAATACCAGAATCCTGAATGTTGACATCTCAAAACCCCCCCCAAAAGAACGCCAAAATTGAAATCTCAAAAATATAATTCTGGAAAATTTAATAAAGAATTCATTAGAAGATATTTATTCACATTTTTAAAAGGGATTTATTTAAGAAATATATAAAAACATGACAGACTACTTCATAGGGTACTTTACAATAAATAGGCAATAATAAAGTTTTTGCAAGCATAAACACTCTGGTATACTAATGACAGTCACATGGGTATAACAGTTATGAGCAGATAAACCATATGCCTAAAGAAATAGATCAGCCGGGCGTGATGGCACACGCTTGTAATCCCAGTACTTGGGAGGCTGAGACAGGAGGATGGCAGCTTCATGGCCAGCCTCAGCAACTTAGTGAGATCCTGTTTCAAAATAAAAAATAAAACAGGGCTGGGGGTGTAGCTCAGAGGTAGAATGCCCCTGGGTTCCATCTTCAGCAAAAGATATAGATCAAAAGCAAAATGTATAAGCACATATGACTATGGTTGGTAATGTTTGGTAATCGTGTGCTCTTGCTTTATAACTGTGGGCTTCCACCACACTGTGATGGACAACATAATTCTTTTGATGAGATTGATAAGAAATCTTGATGGGTCACCATTGCATATACAGTCACCCAAAGAGACAAAGTTTCAGGATAGTTCATCTTTCACAAATGTAGATGCGCAACGTGGACATCTTTTCATTTATTGAGGAAGCGCCAATGTTTTCACAAATAGGTGCAATATGTACACTCAAAGTCAACATTGTAATAACACACTTTAGCGGAGTCAAATTTGAAAAAAAATGCATAAAACAAAGTAGAGCTCTCTAAAAGTCCATATACAGGCTATACCTCCAGTATTGGAAATGATGTGAAAATAAAATATGCAGCACAATGAATTGTAAAAACTCATGCTGACAATTTAAATAGTGTGTGTGTGCGTGTGTGTGTGCGTGTGTGCGTGTGTGTGTGTG
>PVJS01024846.1:0-28341 GCA_004027185.1 Glis glis
GCGAACCCAGATCCTCCGGTCTCTGCCTCCCAAAGTACTGGGATTACAAGTGTGCGCCACCATACACGGCTCATATTCATTTTGTCTTCATACTTCTGTTCACTTGTCATTGCATGAATTTTAAAAATGATTCAGTTTGGTTTAGGGAGAATTCTCAGGGTAAAAGGACATGCTCTGTAATGTAGTTTCAAACACTCCTGCTCATTTTCCCCTTCTGAAATATGCTGTTGTGTTGCAATATGGCACCAGGGTTCCAGTTTGACAATGAAATTATTTGTTACAATTGTCATTTGGAAACAAAAAACTGTTTATGACAAGTATCTTTTCACAATTCTGATTTGTGCTGTACCCAACCCTGAAAAGAAACAACAAAAGTGTGTGTGTGTGTGTGTGTGTGTGAGTGAGAGAGAGAGAGAGAGAGAGAGAGAGAGAGAGAGAGAGGTGTCATGGAGTCATGGATGGGTTTTGGGATGGGTTTGTATAATGACTCCACTCCAGCCAGGAGAGATGTTGAGAGGAAATATTGAGCTTATTATTATAAAGGTCCTGCCTGCACTTGGAAGAGACCCATACAAAGAACTCACAATCCCAGGTGTATTTTGTAAAACAAAGCAAGCCAACAGAAACATTGTAAAATTTATCTTAGTGTTTTCAAAGTTTAGATTTCCAATGAATATCTTTTAGAAGCCCCAACACCTTCTACATGTTGGTTGTATAAGCTCCTAAATCCAAGGTTAGCCTTTAGGAAGTATAATTAAATTCTGATCAAGTTCTCCTGTAAAATTAAATGTATTCATCCTTAAACAATATGTAATAAAGTTGCATTTTCAGGAAGAAAAAGTACACATATTTTTCTATTCATTTAGACTTCATGAAGATTTATGATAAGCCCAGACATTCTGTGCTGCTTTTCTCTGAGAAATAGTCTCCTAAAAAATGCATGTATTATTATCACTCTAAAGGGAAATTGAATGTTAAGGATGAAATTTTCCAACTTAAGGGTAATTTTAGAAAAATAAGAATATGCATTTCACAGACATGAAAGGTATTTTTACAGTTTCCTGTCTAACATCAGGAAGACAAGTTAATTTTAAACATATCTCATGCCATAAAAGAAATCTGAGACGCAAACACTAAATGAGTTGTATTTAAATGCTTGCATAAAAACCAGTTGATCTTCCTTTTTTTATTTGAAGGTCCTTTTAAACAATATTGCTGATGTGAGCTCTTTTGTTTTGCTTTTTCTTCTCTACACTTGAACGGGTGTTCCAAAAGCCGTTTCCAAATGAGGGGTTCCTCTTGCCTCCCTATTTCCCCCACAACTACAAACAGGTTTTAAAACAGGCTTATGCCTCCATAATGAGGAAAAGAGAATGTCACCCTTGAAAGTTAGAGATTAGAACCTGTTTATTTTTTCACTTTCAGGAAGAGGCATGGGATGGAGAAGTAACCCAGGTAGATTAGAGACAGAATTGGACAAGTTGATTACAGACAGCATAGAATCGATGTTGAGAAAATGGGTGTTTTGGGAGAAGGCCTTAAAAACAGAGGGAAATTAAATTGGAATGGAACCTGGAAGAAGTATGGTATATGTTTGGAACGAAATATAGTGTTTGTAGCAATGTTAAAATCTGTTTCATCATCCAGTTGTTTATTCAATACCTATGAAACCAGTGTGGCAAAAAAGAATTGCTGGCATCCTCGGGCACCTTAAAGTTTTCAAGTGATATGGGGGGAACTCAGGGACCCAAAACCATTCCCTAGTTTGTTTCTTGTTCCATTAAGTGGCACCCAACAGCTATGGAGACCCTACAGAGATGCCTTATAGAGTGAGTTGGCACTGGCATCCTCAGGTCAGCTCAGTGGGTGGGCAAGGGCCATGGCGGACTTCCCCTTTCAGTTTTCAGGGCTCAAGAAAGCAAGCAAGCTCAAGTTCCCTAGAAGGCAGCCTGAATACCATATTGAGAATTTGTTCCAAGAAACGAGGGAGTTGAGGCAGGAACACAGTGATGAGGCCAAGGTCATTGTCCCCAGGACATGTAACAATGTCAAGAAAGGAAGCTGTTGAAATAAATAGTCCTGCCAGGGAGCATCTCATTAGATTTGCTTTCCACATGACTTGATAAGACAAAGACACCCTAGTGAAGAGAGACTTCTGATACATGAAAGGAAAGTTATTTAAATGACTAAATATCAACAGTCCTATTAGCAAAGCCATGAACATTTTATGCATTTAATTTCAAATATATCAATTACAAATTTATGTCACTATATCTCAATTAAGAGAAATGGTTTCTGGTATGATTTAAAGGAACAATTCTTTCTGTGCAGGTCAAATGACTAAGTGATATGGATTTTAGTTAAAAGTTTCTAGAAAAATGACAGAAAGATGCTATTATATTAAGTAATATCACCCTTAAAATGTTTTTCGCAATGACTTCCAAGTATATCATTAATAGTTATAATCACCCTGGAGTCACTATAGTTCAAATAACTTTACAAAGTGATCTGAGGCCTTTTAAGTACGATGCTAAAGTTCGATAGATAAGTAAGTTTCAGTTTTATCTTCTGAGAACATTTTGCATAATTTATTTATGGTATAAATAGCACATTATGATTATTTAACATAGGGAAAATTTTGAAAAAACAAACCCATAACTATATAAAACTATAGAGTTTAGAAGGGCTATGCAGAGACTTTTTAAAAACTGTTGCTATATTGAAATTCAATAGGCCAATTTACTGGCATATCTTATAAAATGCAGTTTTTGACTTAACAACCACTTGCTGTGGCAATCATGACAGGATCAAAGCAAAGCAAGTGTATCTACTGGCAGGAATAGACAGTATTAGCCTTGAAAAATGTTTCTTCTCCTTCAGATGGTAGTCTGGAGGCAGAAGAGACAGTAGAAAAGCTTGGCTAATCTTATTTATTAATGAATTTATTTAAAAGCATGCTATTCCTGGTATGTATTAATATATAAAAACAACTACATTTTAAACTCACTTTAGGGCACTTCTGTACATAAATATTTTAAAATGCAATGCCTGTCCTGAGTCTAAAGTGTGTGTGTGTGTGTGTGTGTGTGTGTGTGTGTGTCTATTTGATCTCTTTAGTTTATAATTTTGAAGCTCGATGCTCATAATAATATGAGCTAATCCAGTAAAAAATGTAATTGCAAATGATACAAAATGCACTTTTGATCTGAAAATCTGTTCAGGCTACATGATTGTTTTTCCCCTTGTTTTCCAGACTTCAGAGAGCAAATAAACACATGAAAATTACATTAATTTGAAGTGTATCAGAAATGTCATAATAGCCAATCAAGGAGAATTACACAGATACAAAACTTTTTCCATAATGATTTATAGAAACCTTAATTCATTGCTTATAAAACTAGTAAACATTACAGATCAGTGAGTTTTGAAATCATATCGTCTTTTTAAACTTTAAAAGTCAATCATTTTAAGATCATGCCAAAGACATGATCTCTGGTTCAAGATTTAGAGTTCACCTTTTGTTTACAACTCATTTTTTATACAAATATGATCGCTTTTTGTTTTCTGCAACAGGCAAAAACAATTTGGGGGCAATTCTTACCGTAATTGCGGGACCCGCAAAAGCCAAGCTAAGCAACATGAGGAATGGAATGGCCTCCTGGGTTGGTTCGATGTACGGCATGCTGAGACTGCGGTCATAGCAGCTAAATCCAGAGTGTACAGGTTTGAAGACATCCGTGAGTTCAAGGAAATACAGGCTCACTACTGATGATGCCAATATAGGCAACTGAGGATGAAGGACAGAAGATCAAGTTATTTTTACATATAGGACCTACATAGAATCAGCACATCTTGAAGTAGGACCAAGGTGGATTTCTCCCTTTCTCTGGTCCAGAGTTAAAATCAATCCTAAGTGCTAAGGTTTCTACTTTCAAAATACATCTCCAGTTCATCCCTCTGTGTCACCAGCCTGCTATGAGCCCACATCATCCTCTTCCACTCTGCCTCCCACTCCCCTCATTCAACTTCCACACAGCATCCTGAGGGATCTCTTGAAAATATATCAGAATGCATCACCCCCTGTCTTAGCCACTCAAGTGGTTCCCATTCTACTTGAATAAAATCCAAAGGCCATACCATAGAAGGCAAGTTGCTCCCATTTCTTACTCTCTTGTACTATAGCTTCACCACTCCTCAACCCCTTGCCCATTATAATCAATTGGTTGCTCTTCACACTTGACCTAGACAGCCAAATTCATTTCCGACAAGGTCTTTGCATATGCCACGCCTTCTTCCTTTTGTGTCTTTTCCCTGGCTCTTTGCATGACAGGCTTCTTTTTGTCATTTAATGATGTCATTCTGCACTCTCTCTCGGGTGGCCTTGATCCATTCTCTACCTTATCATCTTGCTTGATTTTCTTCAGGGACTTAACATTAACTGGAATTTTCTTCCCAATTTAGTATTTCACTTTCTTATTTTTCATCTTCCCTAACCTCTCACCAAAATAAACATCCTATGAAGTAAGAACCCGCTAATATTATTTATTGCTGATTCCCCAGTGCACAGAATTTTTCTTGGCATGTCGTACACATACAATACATCATCTAATAAATTAATGAAGCAATAAATACTTGTTGATAAACAACTAATTGAATAAACATGTATACCTTAATTTATTACAATAACTAGACTAGACATCAGATTTTGCAAATAAAAATACAGGTCACCCAGTGAAATATGAATTTCAGATAACAATGAATTATTTTTAGTATAGTATTCTCAAATATTGCTTATGTTTATCTGAAAGTCTAATTTCACCGGTCATGTAGTGTCAACGAGGCACAATGTACTTTCTAGACTTTATGTAGAATTTGTGAATTTAATTATTCTTTTATTTAACCTATAATGTTCTAGGCATTTTGTAGGCGCTACCTATAATATAATGAACATGAAGAAGTATAATAAGCTTAGGGAAAGAACTGTTCTCAGCTAAAGAGAAAATACTGTGAATGTTGTGCCCAATGTCAGACTTTTCAGAATGTGATCAACCTGCGATCCTCCTGACTCAGCCTCCCAAGTACTGGGATTGCAGGTGTGCGCCCAGCACCCAGCTATCTTTCTACTTTTCAGATGGGTGATTCCAGAGAACAAAAAGTATGTCAAACACTTCTATTTTTTCTTATTCCTGATCATTTGATCACTCCAAATGTCTGATCATTTCTCCTCACCTCTCCTCTCTGCAGTAATACATGAATAGCAGCTTTCAGTCTTGACTGATAATCCAGCACTTCATGGTGCATGCATATGATAGAAATTCCCACTTAAGTCCACATAAATAGATCTTAGTTTTATCTTAACAAATGCTTCATATAGCACTTACTGTAACCAGATAATTTTGTTTTAGAAATTGTAGCTAATCTGATTCAGTAACTTTTAACTCATTTAAACTTTCTACTGGCACAGAAGATAGATGCTATTGTGATCCTCGTTTTGCAGGTGATGAGCCACCACCAATTGTAAGTGGTAGAGGTGGGTTTGGAACCCATGGTTTATAGCTCCAGAGTCTTACATCTCAACCACTATTCTATGCTTCCTTTCCAAAATTAGGAGGAGAGGCTTAAGATAATGAAATTCAACTAGCATCAATAAATGGAGGATACTGTTTAGCTCCAGGTTCTGTTTTAAGGTTTGCTACTTGAAAATCTTAGTTAAAATATGTATCACAGACTGTATGTAGGCATTATCTTAAGTGTATGGCTTCTATAAATTGGGAAGAGTTTCCTGCATTGATTTGAATGATAAATATTTCACTTGTAAGCCACATTTCATGATCTACTTTCTTTCCTCTTTCCTGAATGCCTTCTTGCATCTTCTACATGTATTTTGCAAGTGGGATCAGATCTGAGATCCTCAATACTCATCCAAATAATATTTGATAATTTCATTTTTAAATGCTCATGCCCCAGTAAAATGAAATAGATGTCATCTACAGAAAAGTGAACAAAATTTTATCAACATAACCAATCCGAAAATAAAGCAAATCTTCCTTAATAGAGATGCATTTGCCTTTGGATGATTACTTTAAAACCTGCTTAATTGTGCCAAAGAAGATATAGCCAAAGAATGAAGGAGCTATTCTAAAGTGTGTGTGTGTGTGTGTGTGTGTGTGTGTGTGTGTGTGTGTGTGTGTAAATGGGAAAGAACACTTCCAATTTTACAACTGTAGTAAAACAGAGTTCTATGGTTTTCAAGGCACTAGGGGGTTCTATTATATTACCAGTTCTTTCATTTTCTACTACCAATTTGACCTTAGAAAATTTTCTTAAATTTCAGTTTTCTTGTCTATGAAATAGATACATTGATAATAACCATCACTACAGGACAGTTGAAAGGATGAAATGAGGTCTGCAAACAAAACACAGTAATATCTGTAATAGTTTACAGCAGTCCCCTCCCCTCTTACCAGTGGAGTTGCTTTCAGTTTCCTGTGGTTTAAAAACATTAAGTGGAAATTTTGTATAAGAAATAAGCAATGCTAAGTTTTAAACAATTTGTATTATAGTATACTGTTCTAATTGTTCTCATTATTAGCGTTATTAATCTCTTACTGTGCCTAATTTTAAATTAAACTTTATTATAGGTATGTATGTACAGACAAAAAGTGTAGTATATGAGTAGGGTTTGGTATTTATAAGCAGTTTCACGCATCCTTGGAGCTTCTTGTACTGCACCCCATAGATAAAGAGATTACTGTATAAAACTGTATAAATATTAGTATTATTATTCTTGTGACTTTTAACAACAGTATACTCCTCGCCTATTACCTTTCTTACTAGGTCTTACCTGATAATTCCTTTTTTTTTTTTTTTTTGCGGTACCGGGGATTGAACCCAGGGGCGTTTTACCTCTGAGCTACACCCACAGCCCTATTTTCTATACTTTATTTTTATTTATTTATTTATTTATTTATTTATTTATTTATTTATTTATTTATTTTTGCGGTACCGGGGATTGAACGCAGGGGAGTTCTACCTCCGCGCTACACCCCCGGCCCTATTTTTTATATTTTATTTTGAAACCGGGTCTCACGAAGTTGCGGAGGGCCTCACTAAGAGGAGAGAGAGAGAGAGAGAGAGAAAGAGAGACAGACAGACAGGGAGAGAGCTGAGGCTGGCTGCGAACCCGGATCCTCCGGTCTCCGCCTCCCAAAGTACTGGGATTACAAGCGTGCGCCACCACGCCCGGCTCTATACTTTATTTTGAAACCTGGTCTCATGAAGTTGCGGTTGCTGAGGGCCTCACTAAGCAGCTGAGGCTGGCCGTGAACCCAGATCCTCCTGTCTCCGCCTCCCAAGTACTGGGATTACAAGCATGCGCCACCACACCCGGCTTGATAATTCCTTTTGTAAGAGTAATTTCCTTATTCGTAATTTCCTAGCACTTCTTTTCAGGAAACTTTTACACACTGCTTTTTATTATAAATATCAGCTGTAAATTAGGTCTGAGCTTTGCTCTGATTCCCAAACTAAAATCTCCTTAAGGCAGAGGTTAAATCTTGTTTATTTCTATATTGCCAACAATAACATATATCATAATGAGTTTCAAATGTATGTGCATGTATATGCACAAACATATAATAAATTAGCATGTGAGTGAAAATAATTTCTAATACTAATATTTAGGCATATCAGTTCTTTTAGACAGTAGTCTCCTCAAAGCTATGAATTTTTCTAGTTATATATTTTTCTATCCATGTATTAATATCTTCTGCGTTTCTATAGAAACGTGTAAAGCCTTTGTTTTCGAAATATGAGTCATTTTCTTCCCTTTTTATGTTTGTTTTTCTAATTTTTAAAGCATTATTTATTCTTTGTTTTTTACATTAATTTTAAGAGTTATATGAACAAAATAGTTACAATATCTAAAAAATAAGTAATTTTATGTATTGTAGTTTCATAATGTATTTTACTACCCAAGTATAATGAATTTATTTCTAACATGTTTGTCTTCAAAAGTTTTATTTATTTATTGGTTTCTTTGTTTATTTGAAAAACTGGGGATTGAGCCCAGGGGAACTCTACCGCCGAGCAATATTGAGCAACATCCCCAGCCCAGTTTTATTTTTAAACAGGGTCTGGCTAAGTTACCACATGCTGCCTTGAACCTGTGATCCTCCTCGCTCAGCCTCCCACATACCAGGATGACAGGCGTGCACCACTGCACCTGGCTTCATTTTTGGAAATGCTTAACAACAGAAAATTTTTTTTGAGTATAAGAAATTTAACAGACAGCATGTGCTAATTTGGGCATACGACCAGAATTGATATGTGTATAATAACATTACATAGGCTTCTTTTGATTGCGTTTAAGATGAGATTTTGGAGGTGATATTTTAAAAATATTTTAAAAGGTTGATACAGGTAGGCATTAGGACTTTTATTCTTTAGTCACGATATAGCTAGGGAAAAAGTGTGAACCAAGCTGTTTTTATGCAGCAATACAGAGGAGAGAAATTACCTGAAGATTAGAAAAGTGGTTTTCAAAAAGAATCGATTGATTCTTATGATTACCATCTGCTAAGGAACTGTGAGTGAAAATGATCAAGCTATTTTTTAAAGAAAGTTATGTTTTAAAGGACAGAGTAAACAGAAGATGTTTCAAAAGATCTCATTTGCTATATAATATTGATTTTTCTGATGCCAATTTTAAAAAGATAAACCTATAGTATGTATCAATTTTAGTGACGTATGTATGGAATCTATCCGGACATTTATCTAGGTCAGGTAGCTTACTTGGTTTTAGCATGGTGATCATAAAGATAAGCTTTACATCTCATTTGGGAGAGTTCCCTTTGCTTTCAGCCTAGAGTCATGCAGATCAGTTCTATTCCTTGCCTTTTTAATGGCCATGGTGAATTCAGAGACATATAAGATGCTTTTGAACTGGTGGGGCCATAATTCAAAGGGGTCAATTAACATATGGCATTGATGGCTCATTCAGGTATTCTTTCAACAAATATCTGTTGAGAGCCTATTGGTAATAGGCCTTGCTCTAGGTCCTTGGAAAAAGGTTGTGGTGGGAATGAAGTCCTTACTCTCATGAACATTTCTTGTTTTTTTTTTTTTTTTGCGGTACTGAGGATTGAACCCAGGGGCATCCTACCTCCGAGCTACACCCCCAGCCTTATTTTTTACTCTTTATTTTGAAACAAGGTCTCATGAAGTTGCAGAGGGCCTCACTAAGTAGCTGAGGCTGGCCGGTCTCAGCCTCCCAAGTACTGGGATTACAAGCGTGCGCCACCACACCTGGCTCTCATTTTTTTTTTAATCAGTGAAATGAGGGCTTCCTTACATGGCTTTCTAATTCTAAAATTCTCTAAGTATGCCATGATTTAAAAAACATTCCTCTCATTTCTTTCACACTGTTATAGTCCTAAATACAAGCATTAGGTTTTGTGCTCTCTATTTTTTTCATGATTTGTTTCCTTCTTCACAATGTTTTCAGACTAATTTTCCTAGAATTCACATCTGACCATGCATTTAATAACATCCTAATAATAACAAAATGAAGTGAAACATTTTTCTCTTTCTTTTTCTTTTTTCTTTTTGTGGTACTGGGGATTGAACCCAGGGACATTCTATCTCCAAGTTACATTCCCAGCCCTATTTATTTTATTTACTTGGAAACAGGGTCTCACTGGGTTGATGAGAGTCTCACTACTTGCTGAGGCTGTCCTTGAACCTGCAATCCTCTCAGCCTCTCAAGTATTTGTATTACAGGTGTGCTCCACCACACCTGGCTGTGAAAAATTTTTAGAACAACAGTTATTACCTTTTATAATATGGCCTCAATCTGTCTTTCTTGTTTAATTTTGCTATGTATCTATACTTCACTCTACCAACCTATACAACAACCCATATTCCCATTAACCCTATATCTCTAAAAGACATAATCTAGTATTTTCTTTATGTTACATTTTACATGTATTTTTTCTCCTAAAAGTCCTTATTCTTTCATAGTTTTTTCTCCCTGAAATTTCCCCCCACTCTCCATTCAGAATCAGGGACTCTATCTCATATACTTCATATTAGGGAAAGTCCTTATTCTTTCATAGTTTTTTCTCCCTGAAATTTCCCCCCACTCTCCATTCAGAATCAGGGACTCTATCTCATATACTTCATATTAGGGAAATTCACAGGATCTGAATATAGTTTGTTAGGTAGAAGTGACAGGACTTTACAAGTTGATCACTGAAGAACAGACAATAAAGGTTGATCTCAAGGATTTGATTGAGGTTACTGTCTAGTATATACGACTAGTCCTTGTCCTAATATCAGGTATCCGAAAATAATTCACACAATGCTTTGAATGCTTTAGGTACCCATTAAATGTTTGCTGAGCTTAATCGAAAGAAATCAGGAAATTTAATTCCGTTAAAGGAACTAAAAATATAGGCAGTTTCTTACAAATGCATAGCATGTGTTATGGACTTGGGTGCCGGGTACTTTGCTAAATTTAAGAGATTGCTATATTCCGTCTACACCTAATAAAGTCTATGTATCTGTTAGTATCCTCAATTTACAGAAGAGAAAACTGAGGCAGAGAGAAGTTAGATAAATAGCACAATAGTCTCAAGCCAGCAAGTGAGAGCATCAGATTCCTGCCCAGGTGCCCAAGTCCAGGAAACATGCTCTACACTGCTTTGCTCATGGCTGGCCTCCTCCCCCTCACTGCTTCAATGCTTGTGAGTCCCAAATGGGAAGATGGTCTTGTAGAGGATATGTGCAGTTTAAAAAGGCACACTCCCAATTGTTCTTAATTCTTAAGTAATATTTTTTTAAATATACTTTTATTGGTGCATTGTAGTATCACACCATAATGTACTTCATATTGATAGTGACATACATGCACATAGCACTTGGTGAGCTTCCTCCTAATTCCCTCCCCACTCCCTCCCCTAGCCCATACATGATATTGAGGTTGGCATTATTTCACATATGTACACAATGTCAATGGAAGTGATTCATTCGTTAATTCCCCCCTTCCCTAGACTACTTCTATTGCTCTACTGGGGTTTTTCCTCCTTTATTTAAAGTCCCTCTTGTATCCCCATTACTCCCTAGCTTCCACATATGAGAGAAAACATATGACCCTTCACTTTGTGACTGGCTAATCTCACTTAATGTTCTCCAGGTCCATCCATTTTCCTGCAAATGACATAATTTTATTCTTTATTGCTGAGTACAATCCCATAATTTTGTAATCCAGTCATCTGTTGATGGACACCTAGGTTGGTTCCATAATTTGGCTATTATGAATTGTTCTGCTATGAACATGGATATGCATATATTACTGTAGTTCTCCGATTTCAGTCCCTTTGGGAAGATACCCAGGAGTGGTATAGCCAGATCATATGGTGGATCCTTCCCCAATTTTATAAGGAATCTCCACACTGATTTCCATAGTGGCTGTACTAATTTGCAATCCCACCAACAGTGTAGAAGAGTTCCTATTTTCCCACATCCTCACCAACATTTGTTGTTGTTTGACTTCTTGATGATTGCCATTCTGATTGGGAATCCAAGTGTAGTTTTGATTTGCATCTCCCAATTGCTAATGATGTTGAACATTTTTTCATATGTTTATTGGCCATTTGTATTTCTTCTTTTGTGAAGTGTCTAATCATTTGCCCATTTCTTGATTGGGTTATTTGTTTTATTAGTGTTAAGTCATTTAAGTTTTTGTATATTCTAGATAATAGTCCTCTATCAGAGGAATAGCTGGCAAAGATCTCCCATTGTAGGCTCTCTCTTTAGACTCTTTATCGTTTCCTTTGCTGAAATTAAGTAGTCTTAAACACTTTCCCTACTCACTTATCAACCAAACATATACATCGCTTCTTTTATTCAAATCTAAGCTCTGTCCTTTCTAGAGTGCATTTCACTTTGACTTTCTGAGAGTAGAATCTATTCAGCATCTGCTCATATCTAAAGAGAAAAGTGCAGTTACTGAGTTCTATTTAGATGCTCTCCCCTAATTATATAATTTAATTCTCAAAATGTCGGTGGGAATTTTAAGATAGGTTTTAAGATGAAAATCCTGCCTCAGATAAGTTAACCAGCATGTCTAACGCGCCAGTGACAAGACCAGTAATCGCAATCTGGTCTGCTGAGTTCCTGGAAGTGTGTGCCCCATTATACCCCGCTGCTGCTCTGTCACATGTTGCCATCTGGCACCAGCCTAGTGCTTTTCAGGAAAGGATATCCCCAGGCATCAGTGGAAATGCCAGCTTAAAGGACAGAAGGCGAGAGATGGCCATTTGTGCAGGGGGGTTAGGTGGCACAAGAAGGGAAGGAGTGGAAGGCACTTTCAAATCACACTCTAACCCATATGGTGTTCCCAGGTCTAACTTGTGAAATCCCTCCAAAATCATGCTTAGTTTGTTTTGTTTTGGGGGGAAGTTAACATCTTAAGTGCCTTTGATGATATTTTGGATGTGGTCTGTTTTTATATTCACTTTTGTCTTCCTTAGTGAATGATTTTTTTTTTTTTTGTGGTACTGGGGATTGATCTCAGGGACATTCTACCTCCCAGCTATACCCCCAGCCCTATTTTTTTATTCTTTATTTTGAAACAGAGTCTCACTAAGTTGCATAGGGCTTCACTAAGTAGCTGAGGTTAGCCGAGAACACAGATCCTCGGGTCTCAGCCTCCCAAGTACTGGGATTACAACTGTGCGCCACCATACCCAGCCTAGTGAATGATTTGAATATAAAATGTGGGAAATTGGGCACACTAGAGTTTCTGAAGGGTTTTCTGCCTTTGGTGCTTCCTTTGGGCACTTTCTCTGGTGCACAGTTATCTCCTGTAAGCACCTCCATTGTAGCAGTCATAGTATTGGATGGCAGTTGTTCATTTACTGTTCTCTTTTATCCGACAGCAAGGTCTTCAAGAGCAGAGGACTTGCCCTGCTCACCTCTGTATTCCTGATATACTGTGTGTCCTCAATGTAGAATAAATTAATGCATGTATGGATGACTTGAACAGAGATGTCGAATGTTTGGACTATTCTTGTAGTATAGTTAAAAAAAGTCCCCCAACTAAAAGATTCTCATTTACTTCTAACACACACACACACACACACACACACACACACACACACACAGCTTAAAATGCTTCCTCCTTTGAATTTCTGGACTTCTAATGATTTTGTTAGCATTAAAGAACGCAAAGAACTTAAATTGGGTCTTTCAAATAGCAATGGTAATTAATAGCTACCAAACCTAATCTATATGTTCAGTCTAATGGGAAAAGTCTGTTTTTCGATGTGTTTGTGACTGAATATGAACTACATCTCTATAGCTCTAAAAATACTAGTTATAATCACTTGATGATTTAACAATAAAGTTTAAAATAATGGTAAGTGGATGTTTTATTACCTGAATATTAATCTAGCATGAGACACAGGGTAATAGTTTTGTAATCATCAGCCTTAACCGCAGGTACTGAAGATTTGTTCCTCTTACATAATTAGACACTGAAGTATGTGCATTGCCTTGGAAAGCATTTTGTTTTTTAAATCAAAGTAGTGACTAAGACCTGAAGCTGGGGACTGGTATTTCAACTGTGGGAAGTAATTGTTTTTAAATTCTTTCTTCCAGCTGTAATTTTTCTTCCCTCATAACATATAGCTGACTTTTAAAAATATGGTGCTAATAGTAATTTAACGTTACTAACATTATCCAGGTATTATTAAAGGTCTTTACATGTCTGAACTCACATAGTCTTTACAATACCTCTTTGATTGAAGTACTATTATTGTTACCATCTCACAAATAAGGAAACAGAGGCACAGAGAAATTGCACAATTTGTGTAAGATTATATAGCTTATTAGCTGGATTACAATTTCAAGAAATCTGGCTCCTGTGTTCATAGTTTTTTAATTACTGTACTATACTGCCTCTTTCTAGAAATGTCCACCACTGACCAATGCCTTCTCAAAGACATTGAGAAATAACAAAAATAAATATGAAGACCTTTTTTTCTTACATACTGTGAATGTCATCTTATAATAATTTCTGCTTGGTTATATTGCACATGTACTTTTGCAATCTTCTAAAAAAATAAAGTCTTCATATACTCAGGTTAAGTTATATTTTCACTATTTGTATTTTATTTTATTCATTTAGAGGAATCATATAGATGTGTACCTGAACAACCTTACAAAGGAAATATATAGTACCTGTGGGGTCCAACACATATTAATATCAAACAAAACAGAAGTTAAGGGACAAAGTTGACATTGCAGTAATATCAAGTAAATGAGACATAACTAAAAATCCTGTATTTGAGATATGGCTTAAGAGAAATAATTATTTTGAGATCTAAAGTGATGTATGTATGTTATGTACGCAGGAATGATTTACTTAAAGATTAGCAGTGTTTTGAAATTAATCATTTTTTATGTTGTTTACTAAAATCAAGGATCAAGTTTATCATTAAACCATTTTACTTAAGGACTACAAAAGTTCATATTTCCTATCATGTAGTAATTAGTCAATTTATTTAACAAAGAATTATTGAGTGACTACTATTTACTTGATAGATTTTTAATCTGACCTATTAATTATCCAGAGAAGAGATTTGTAATCTAATTGTGGGCAAGAGAACCTAATAAGAGTGTCATGGGCTTCTCTCTCCAAGTTGATCTCCTACATGCTTAGATATACACTTAGATGCACCTTACAAGTCCTCTTTCAAAATTAAAAAATTCTATTGCTAATAAAGGCCTTGTTTAGTTGAATGTTATCTTTGAAAGGCAGTGGTGAACATAGGGGAGATACTGAAGGTAGGCTGTTAATGTGGAACATTAATAACTTCTATTTTCTTTTCTACCCCCAAAGCTGTGACTAAATTTTTAGCTGTGACTAAGTTTTTCCATGAAGAAGACTTATTATTTATGCCCAAATGTTCACAGTTGAACATTCTGTATGATTTAGTCAGTCAAATCTCAGTTGTTACAGGTATTTCCAGATCATCACCCAAGGAGTTAAAACAAAAAACAAGAACAAACAAACAAACAAAAAACCCCTATTAATTGTTTAGGATGTACCTGCTTTGAAGAAAAGGTTTCAGTTTTCCTCATGATAATAGCCTAAATGAGGTCACTTATTCTCAAAGATTGGATTACCCTTTGATTCATTCACCATTTTTTTTTTTGGAAAGTATAACAGTCTTTATTTCACAGATGACTAAGTTGACAGATGGGGAGACGTAAATGACAAGACTGCTGCTCACAAGTTTAGATATGGTGCCCCAGAACTCTGGAGAATGGCAGGGTCTTCCAGAGTGTGGGCAGCCAACATCCTCAGAGCAAGGACTTGGAGTGGAGTGTTACAGCAGTATACAGAAGGTGCTCAATAAATGTGAATTCTTCTCTACCTACTAGGTCAAATGATAGTACTTAAGGCATGCAGTTTCCATTTTATGAGTGTATGTGCCTCTATCAACAACAAATGAGAGGTTTTCTAATTAGGCATTGTTGATGTGTTTATACAGTAAAATAAATGGCTCTGTCATTGCATGCACATGACATATATATACACCTAACTGTGTGATCCCAAACGGGGGCCGTGGACCAGGACACCAAACCTGTTTCCAGGGGAATCTGGTAATATTTGAAGCCTCAGAGAAACATTAGATAAAATGGAGGCTGTCTATCCAAATAGGAAAGAAAAACTCATTTACTAGGCACTGACTTTGTTTTAGAAGTTGTTATCCGCTGGGCGTGGTGGCGCACACTTGTAATCCCAGTAGTTTGGGAGGCCGAGACGGGAGGATCCGGGTTCATGGCCAGCCTCAGCTCTCTCTCTCTCTGTCTCTCTACTTAGTGAGGCCCTCTGCAACTTCGTGAGACCCGGTTTCAAGATAAAGTGTAAAAAATAGGGCCGGGGGTTTAGCACGGAGGTAGCCCCTGGGTTCAATCCCCAGTACCGAAAAAAAAAAAAAGAAGTTGTTATCCATATTATATAACAAATATAATTAGAGTGTCATAAAAAACTCTAAACTGACTACAGTATATTCACCATTTTCAAATGAGGAAAAGAAAGCTTGGAGAAACTGAGTTACTTGTCCAAGACCACAAAGTTAATAAGTAGCCCAAGTTTAATAAAGATATATATGTGTATATATATGGTTTTATAAAGATACATAAATATATATATATATATAAACTTGGACTACTTATTATATATCTTCATTCTTTGGAAAGAATATATAAATATATAATATATATACACTCACATATCTAATTGTTTTTATTTACCATAGGCGGAAAGTATACAACTAATTTTATTTTTATTTACCATAGGCACAAAAAAATTGCTGACATGTGTACCTTATGTTACTAAAATAATTTTCCATGGAAATTAAAACAGTAAATTCTTTGCTTTAATAAATGCTTTTTTGATGTCTTAAATCTCAAACAATACATAGGTATGTCCTAGATCATAAAATGAACAAAATTACAATTTAAAAATTAGGACTTGTAGATTGTGGATATTGATTTAATTTTCAGTTCAGTAATCCGTGAGGCAGAGCACTGTCTCTGATGGGGAATTTGTCATCACTTACTGTTGAAATAAAAATACCTCTACAATCTGAAAAAGAGGGAGTTATAGAAAAATTTATATTCATATTACTAGACCCATTTTATTCCATACATTTAGCAAACTTCTATCACCCTGAAACCCATCAAGATGTATGATTACAATATACCAATAAAAAATAAAAAGATTAAAAAGAGATTGAATAACTTCAAACAAAACAAAACAACAGCAAAAAAGAAATTCTACTATAGATTGGGAAGTATGTCAGTAATGGTTCCCTATCATTTCCATTAATTTAACCAAAAGGCATATCATAAGCAATCAATAAATGTTTATACAATGGATAAATAAATTGTTATTAAAGTACAAAACAGATTATTCCCTGGAATGCCATTTTAGCACCCCTTACCAGAGGATGCTTAATATAAACTTGGCCTCTTTTGGTCTGTGCATGAGGTCCTAGTTTCTGAAGCATGTCTAGGGCTTTATGAATGGTAGGTTAATTCTAAGCAATCCGATAGCCCAGGCTTTTGCTGAAAGCATATTGTAGGCAATATATCCACATATATTTCCATTGTTCCAATTCCCAGACAACATTCTTGTATTAAATATGCTGATTTCTTTTTTACCTTTTCCACACATTGCACTGATTTTAATTACCTGTCTTCCCCTTCCTCTTTAACTTAAGCCTAAGTGTTCATTCTGTCAGTTTTAGAATAGACAGAAGCCATCTTGTTATAGCATATAAGAAAGCAATTATCCTCCTCTATGTCACTGACATTGTTTTCTGATGAAAAACTAACCAAACAATAGTGGACTCAAGTGGCAATTGGTTCAGAGTTTAATTAGCAGGAAAAACACCTCAACACTAATAATGTCAAAATTAGCATTTCTGTCATTGGCATCACATTCCAAAGTCCACTGGCTCATGAGGATATTCCTCCAATCTATAGTGATCTGGAAGTACATTTCTCAGCTAATCTACTCTAGAAGGAACCATAGAAATCTGAGATGTCCATGATACTCATAATTAAGACATTTCACAATTTAAATGCAACCTGTTTTTTCTTGTAACCAAGATGGGAGAATGGCACTAGTTGGGTTTTAGGCAAATTCTTGGACCTCCCTAAGTGTCAGTTACTTAATTTGTAAAGGAGAGTTAATATTTACTCTTCACTTGTGTTCAAAGAGTTAAAGAGGAATGTGAAAAGATTAAAGTGTAACAGAAAATTAAAATCTATTTCATAACTATTGGTGGAAATTTTGTTCTTATTCCTTTCAATGTTTCCTATTAGCCAGAGATTTCTGTCAATAAAATAATTGGGAAATTATAGGTGAGCAGATAGGCAATGAGATGGAAAAATATAATTGTTGATATTCTTTCTTATCTTTAGCTGTAACCATGCTTTTCAAAGAGCCTAACCATTTGGAAAAATTGATGACCCATTCATACTTGCTTTAATGCAATGCATTTTTAATTTATTTAATTTAATTAATTTCATACAATGCATTGTTTAATGCAATGTCTTGTCATGAAATATGCTTAAAAATTAGCACAAACAGCTAGCACAATTTTTTCGCATGTAGAATTAGAATGACCTGTATTTTAAAAGTTATAATCTAGAGGGAAACTTTTTAATATAAGGAATTCTAGAAATAGTAATAATTAGGAAAGAGCACTAGAACAAGAGTCAAGAGACCTAGGTTCTATTCCTGGTCTGATATTAACTATAATGTATCATTAGGTAACTTAAACTTTTCAAACCACACTTGCCTTACCTATGATAGAAGAAAAAGACCAACTGTTCTTGAATTACAAAACTATTTTAGTAGACTTAATTCTGTAATTTGAGTTTTAAAGTCTTCAATAAGACATTTTCACTTTTTTTCTAAAAAGAGAACTTGCTTGATAAGTAACCTATGCAGTATGTATATGTATGTTTAGAAGAAATCTGTTTGTTTTGAGTAATGTTTGTAATACATTCCCAGCATAAACATCAATAATTGGGCTCAACTGCTTTTTAGTTAATAAGCCAGCTTAGACAACAGGAATGCCTAAAGGGACCTCCGTGGTTTGCTCACAGATGGGACCTCCAATAAACTCACATGTGCCTCACTCGACTTTCAATTTTTCATGCTTTTTCTCCTGATTCTGCTTGGCCAGCCTCTCTCTGCTTCCATTATCTCATTGAGATTCCTTCTCCATGCTCTCTCATTTTCATAAGGCATAGAATCTCAGAGCTTCTATTTTCCTAAAGTTAATTTCAGTCCCAAGTCTTCCCTACCACCTTGCCCATAGCTACTTATTAGTCTCCATAGGAAACTCATGGGTGCCATTTGGGCTTGCAGAAAGAACACTTTTTTTTAGGTGAAAAGTCATTGTGCTTTCAAAACATCCATGCCAGAAGTGAATCAGTTACCATTACATAGGAGGTAACAAGAACAAAACCAAATTTGGCAGCTGAATGTAGAGAAAATTTCTATTCCACAACTCTGACAGAGCCCCAACCACACTCCTTCCAAGTACTTTGATGTGCTTTCACATATCATAGAGCTAGCCAAGTTGTGGCAGGGTGGCTCTCTCCATCCCAACTGATCACTGAATTTAGCATCGTCATTGGAAACACATGCGATGCAGCCTGGAGTAACCATGCAAGAGCGAGATGGACCAGTATTCAAGTCCTGGCTCCTTCACTTAATTGCAATGTTTCCCTGGTAAAGATATTTAGCTCTCTGAGATACACTTTTCTGATTTAAAAATTAAAGGAAATAATACCTTCGTGGTATAGTACTCAGGACTAAATATATCCATAGGGTCTGTCACATAAAGGAGAATTGAAATCAACTATTATTATTATTATTACTATATCCTCATGATTATTATTTTTATTATTATTAAAAGTTTCTTGAAGTTGGCAGAAGTCAACTATTTTTCTGTTAGAACAAAGTAGAGCAAAGGACATTTGTGTGTGTGTGTGTGTGTGTGTGTGTGTGTGTGTGTGTGTTACTGGAGAATGAACCCAAGGGTATTCTACCTCTGAGCTACACCCCCAGCCCTATTTTATTTTTTATTTTGAAACAGGGTCTCACTAAGTTGTGGAGGGTCTCACTAAGTTGCTGAGGCTGTCCTAGAACCTGAAATTCCCCTATCTCGGCTTCCCAAGTACTGGGATTACAAGTGTGTGTCACCACGCCCGGCTGCAAAGGACATTTTGAATGACTTGGTCATGGAGACACAATAAAATAGTGATGGTGCCTAGGAACAGAAAAGAATAGAATTTCCTAATAGTAGGCTCTATGTTGAATACTTGATATTTGCAGAAATATCCTCATTTGACTCTATCTCCAAAACTTAGGAATCTATTATCTTTTCTATTTACTTTTTCTTTTGCGTCAGACTTCGTGCACTGTGGCTCTAATAGAGGAGGAAGACTTGCCAGCTCATCTCACTTGGCAGGGTTTAGAGTATTTTTTTTTTGAGCAGTCTATTTCTCTATGCAATCTAGAAAGGGAAAAGAAAAATCTAGAACTACTATTTTGGTACATGTAGTGCAGAAATGTGGTGTATTTCCTCCCGATGTTCAAGTTTATGTACAAGAAAACAAACTATCCATATTTTCCAGCAAGGAGATCAAATGAGTCCTACAACTTTCACATAGAACATGAGATAGAACAGAAATCTTGTGAATGAGTATTTTCTACAATTAAAAAACAAATTTCTTAAAACATTTCTTAAGATAAATAATTTCAGTATTTTGAGGTTAAAATATTATATGAATATGTAATGTTTCAGATACTATTATTTTATGCTAAGTAGAGAGATGATGTTCTCCCTCCATCTGTGTTTGTACATGCCTGCATGCATGGGTGTGCATCTGTGTATTTGTGTACATGAAAATAAGAAACTTCAAAGTCCTGTCTGTATCTATAGCTCTGAAAAAATATTTTTACATGTAGGTCAAACATAACTCTTCTACCTCTATAAACATCAGATGAGTAATAATAAAAAAAAGCCTGCCACAAAGCAGAATGTTCAAATGAAAAGAATCCCTTTCCCATTTATATTAAGAATTTATATCTTTTTGGCTTAAAAAGTAATTTATCATGTGTTTACATTACATACTGAATTGATCTTGGAACAAGATGACAGATGAGAACAAAATTGTGAGTCTGAGCCCAAGGGAACCATTACAGTGCTCACTTAGCATAAAGGAAATGTGTTAGGCACCTGGACAACCAGCCTTATCTCATAATATTATTGGGCTTTTAAACTTGAAAGACCTTTAACTCCTAGGTGTGCTGCTGGCTATAATTCCCACTGTAAGTGAAAAGAGTAGAATAGCATACCTAGAAGTAGTCAAAGGTCTTTCAAGCTTAAAAACCCAATATTGTATGAGATGAGGCTGGTTCTGGGTGCCTAATACATTTCCTTTATGCTAAGCAAGCCATCACTTGGAGAGGGCTTTGGAACTTCAAAGGCAAGTCAAAACTTTTCTTCAGTGGAACATTCCTTTTTACCTGCTTTCCTGTTTGACCCAATAAGGCCTTGGGTTATGCTTGTTTGAAATTTCCTTCTACAACCTGACCTTTCTTTTCCCAGGTCAAACAGTGCAAAACCGAATTATCCAACTTGTTCTGAACGTGCTGTACTGAAAATTATCATGTATTTTTCAAACTATCACATAATATTGCTGTCAATCATAAACCCAGTTATCTGCAGGCAAATAGCAGCAAAACCAAACATATAAGAAAAAGTTCTAACTACTAATGTAATGTTTTACTTGCCACCAAGTTTAGTAGTAAACTGTGACACTATTACTTGATTTTAGTGGCTGAACAGACCTTGGCCTAGTAACCACAGGGACATAGAGATACCCTGAAACTGCAAACAGGCTGCCAGTGTCCCCTCTCCTTCTCTAGCCATGGGCACTTATTGAGGGGCACTAGCCGCTGACTAGTGAGCCGTGTGGGGAGTGAATATTGCCCTCTAACTCTTCCTGCTTACAGGGTCCCAGTGGTGGGCAAACTGAGCTGGGAAAGCTGGTCCTTTTCCAGAAACTGTATCACCTTTGTCAATGTGTTCTTCCTCTAGTACATCTTTCCTTCCTTTCTTTTGTTTGTTTTGTTTATACTTCTGTTTTTGTTTTTGTTCTTGCAGTACTGGGGATTGAACTCAGGGGCATTCTGCCTCCAAGCTATACCCCCCCAGCCCTATTTTTTAGTCTTTATTTTGAAACAGGGTCTCACTAAGTTGCAGAGGGCCTCACTAAGTAGCTGTGGCTGGTGGCAAACCTGTGATCCTCCGGTCTCAGCCTCCCAAGTACTGGGATTACAAGCGTGCGCCACCACGCCCGGCTCTTGTTTATATTTCTATTGGTGCATTATAGTCTCCAATCATGATGTAGTTCATAGTGATAGTGACATACATGCACACAGATGGGGTCTCACTATGTTGCCCAGACTGATCTGGAACTCCTGGGCTCAAGGGCTTCTCCTGCCTCAGCCTTCAGGGTACCATTTTCCTGTTTTTATAAATGAGAAGACAGAAAGTAACATTGCCTGTAGGGATGTTCTCTCTACAGGTTGAGAGAGACAGCTATTGCTGCAGTGAAGAGTACCAGCTCAGCCTCCACCTGTAAACCTGGGCAAATTGTGCTGCTTCTCAGACTTTCTGCTTCTTCTTCAAAACCTGGATAATAATGGTTTCTTTCTTAAAGAGGATCTTTGAAGATTGAACCAGATTGGGCATGTAAAGCATTTAGCTTTATTCTAAGTGCTTCATAAATGATTGCCATTGTTACTGTGCAAACTAAATAGCACTCTGCTCTCCCCATTTATGTCTGATAATACAGATCTATTTCAGGAACCCTGTGGGACCCAAATCACTTCTGAAAGTGGGGAGGAGGTGGCTCCTGCCCAACAATCAGAACTCCCATGCTGGACTCTGTCAAGCCGATTCCTGAAGTCTAGCCTAGAAGCCAACTAATCCATTTCGGGTCAAGGGCAGTTCAAACACAGAAAAGGAACTAAATACTGTGTCCCTACCTTGACCTCAGGTATGATATTTTAAACCTGATAATATATTCTGTTTCCTAAGAGATGAGTATAATGATTTATATTATATATGGATAATATGTATTTACATTTAGATGATATGATTTATATTATTTATGAAGGCACTGAGGATGAGAGAAGTAACATGGTAGCTGGCCATGGTAGTACACACCTGTGATTCCAGTACTTTGGAGGCTGAGATAGGAGGATCACAGGTTCAAAGACAGCCTCAGCAATGTAGTGGGACCCTCAGCAACCTAGTGAGACCCTATTTCAAAACAAACAAACAAAAAATCAATAAATACATAAATAAAAAATCTGGGGGTGTAGCTTGAAGTTAAAAATGCCCCTGGATTCAATCTCCAGTACTGTAAAAAATAATAATAAGCCAGGCATGGTGGCGCACACTTGTAATCCCAGTACTTAGGAGGCAGAGACCAGAGGATCCGGGTTCGCGGCCAGCCTCAGCTAATTAGTGAGGCTTCCGCAACTTTGTGAGACCCGATTTCAAAATAAAGGATAAAAAATAGAGCCGGGGGTGTAGCTCGGAGGTAGAATGCACCTGGGTTCAATCCCCGGTACCGCAAAAAAAAAAATAATAATAATAATAATAAGAAGAAGAAGAAGAAGAAGAAACACGTCCATAGATACCCAAATAGTAGTGGCATAGGTGTTGCTCCAACCAGGTCAATCTATCTGTAAGACCCAGGTTGTTCCCAAACCTTTTTGCTGGTTTCCTGGCATAATTCAGTCTAACTTGATTTCAGCCCCTTCTGGTCCAAGTGAAAATTTCTCCTTCCTCTCTGTCCCAATTAAGTTTCTTTGTATCTATACCTATTAAGAGTAGCAATTTAGAACTTCCTGAATTTTAAGGAAGTTTAAACTTCCTTGGAGAAAGGTAGCTTAAAATGTCCATACCATCACAGGATCCAGATACTTTGTTGTTTCCTTAAGACCTGGTCCTTTTAGCCTCTTTTTTAAATTATTATTTCAGTAGTGGTTCAAAGTAACAGAAGAAACTTGAAATATATGCTTTGGGCTGATGTGTGATGGAAGACTTACTCATATTTCACTTTTCCATCTTAACTACTAAGGTTTGGAGAACTATGCTGTAAAGCAAAATGTCATTACTCTAGAGCATTTTACCGACATGTTAATTCAAGCCATGTTTATTCATCCTCCAAAGGAGGCATGAAGTTCATTCTCACCAGCGTCAAAGTGAGTCATTTCAAAGGACTCAGTAGTGCTTGCTGTCAACCCCTTAAATGACTATTGTACTTACTAATGCCTTCTCCATAGGCTGGAGGCATTTAGTGGTTCATCACATACCTGTCTCAGAGAGACTTTGCAATCTAATTTTGTAACTCTCCCTTTGAGTCTGTTACCCTGAAGATACAGTATCATAAATGCTCATTTAAACTCCATGAATTGCCTTCAAGCAGTTGTTCCATAACTTGCCCTGCTAATGTTAAAGGTACCTCAAAAGCTCACAAACAGATTCTGTGATGGAATAATCTGAATTCTCTGGTTTACATCCTCTTTCATGAAAGTATTTTCCTTTGAAGTCACATAGCTACAGTCCACATAGAGTCAGCTTCTAGCTGATCCTGAGATCACACACCTGAGTTAGTACCTTCCTAGAGATAATTGGTCTCTTCTAAGCAAAAGAAACAGAACCAGATGTGAATGAAAACATTTTAGTGCAAAACTACAGTGGACTAGCAATGCGAAAAGTGCCCTGCTTGAACTTGAAGTCAGGCAGCCAGCCCATCCTTCTATTCCTTTATCCTTTTCAATGGTGGAATCTTCTGTTGCCCACATTTTTTTTTTTTGAGAAAGCTCTTTACTATTTTTCAACAAAAAAATACCTAAGCCATGGTCTCAAAATTCTTTGTGAAAAGAGAAAAGACAATAAAGGAATCAATTAATTATTTTAAATAAATAGGACTTTTTTTCTTCTTTTCTATAGGTCATAGATGAAGGGGTCACCCATCATTTCTCTGAGACTTATGCAAGTCACATACATCTTTCTTAAAACTGAAACCATTTAAAAATGTAAGACAAGCAAAAGAAATTTCCAAATATACTGTTCTCTATAAAAACAGTTTGACAATATCCCTTCCCCCAAGTTTCAAGACAGTGACTTTTCCTCTACCCAGAGAAGCCTCACAGTCAACAAATACAGAACCTGCTCTCTGTACTTGGAAGTGCTACACCTCCATATTTGACTGAAAAGACAGCCTAGGAATTTATAATTCAGTAATAGTCTCATAATTCTTTATGCAACCCAAGCTCCTATTACATAAAACATCTTTATGCTTAAAACCATCTGATTTTCATAAACCTATCAACACATCCTTTCTGTACCTATAATGTAATCAGCCCCTTGCTTAAAAATGTCTTCCTAAAGCAATGGACCACAGTACATGTAATCCTTGTACCTGTCAATCTTTATAACCCTCCCCTAAAATTTTCCTCCTTCAAATAGTGCATTTGATAAGTTAGAGGTCCATCATGAATACATCTGCATGTTAATTGCTTATCTGCTTAATACAGAATAAATGCACAGATTCGAATCATGTGAAATCAGATGATGTCATGTATTTTTTAAACACACACACACACACACACATACACACACACACACACATATATATATATAACTATAATAATTTTTTTTTTTTTGCTATGGAAGAAGGCCAATAGATTGATGGTTGCTGCCTAGAAATGAACACCCAATTTTTGGAAGCAGATGTAAGTACCATAGTAACTATAAGAGGAGAAGGTATTTTTCGGGGGGGGGGTAATAATAAAAGCATTCAATAACCCTAATACTGTACAAACGCCTCCAGTCCTCATATCCCCCAGCATAGCTGCGTGCACTTGAATTCTCACCAAACCCTCTGGGGCTTCTAGAGACATACTCAGCCGACCGAAAACACAAATCACAAAATATGGGGACCATGGCCCCTCTGGGCACTGGCGTCCTTGTGCACGCTGGCGCGACAGGGCCAGGGAACTAGACCCGCACTCGCACAGGTCTCCCTGCCCTGCAGGCCACCCAGCAGCGACACCTCTCGCTGCAATCGCCCTGGCCGTAGGTATTCACAGGCACACTCAGTGGGGGCCCGGGGAAAACCTGGGGGGGCGGGGGCAGGGAGGGACAGGTCGGGCTCTGGGGACAGCGGCGCGCGCCCCGGCACCGTCTCCCCGCCTCCGACAATGTCCAGGACCCCCACTTCGCTGCTCCGGGACTGCCCGGAAGATCTGCATTATGCCAAGGCGACGGGCCAACTCACCTCTACGAAATAAAAGCAGGGCAGGAGGGTGACGCTGTCCTTGATCACTTTGCCCTTTGGCCTCTCCTTCGCCGACATGCCGGCCGCCTGCCCGGGCCCGCGTCCTCCCCCGGGCGAGCTGTGCAGCGCGCAGCCCCGGCGAGCCGCCTCCTCCGGCCGCCCGCGCCCGCCGCGGCTGATGTCACACTCCCCGCGGGCGCCGCTGGAGCCCGCGCGCTGCATGCAGGGCCCCCGCCTCTCCCCGCCCCTCTTTGCAGCAACCCAGCGGTTCCCGGAGCCCGCGGGTCCTCCTCCTCCCGACCCTGGTTGTCGGGCGAGGGAGGGCCAGCTTCCCGCTCCGCGCTGTCGCTGCAATGGCTTCTCCTCCAGTCACCCTCCCTCGGCTTTCTCCGCCGCCCCAGCGAGGCTCCGCGGCTGGAGGAGCTTGACGTCAGGAATCCGAAAAAGGGGGACGCACTCCTGGATTCTGCAGTCGCGCAGCGCGGCTGGGGAGCTCAGGGAAGCCTCCTGGGTCACCCTGGGGATGCTAACTCGAGGACTCACAGAGAGCAGAAGTCCTGCCCAGAGCACCGCCCACAGCCAGATAACCCACCTCCAGATCTACCCGCCCCAGTTAAAACTTGGATTTCACACTGAAATTAGGCCTTGGTGGACACTCAGCCTGGTAGCTGGCGGCTACCAGGGATGACAGCCCCTTCTGAGGATCTCTGCCCAGGGGACTCCCTGGCACCCCCTGGTAAGCACTGTCAGCTGTAGGATGCGGTGAGGGTTCCAGCATGGAAAGAGGCAGGTGGTGAAACGGGCATCTTGTTGAGCCCAAAGGCCAGGGCACATTCTAACCTTACTCCCAGCACAATGCCAGCATTGTAACCATAACTGGAAAACAAGCATGTCTTCAGACATTAAAATCTAAAACCCTCCACCTTGTTGGCAGTGCACATGGCACCTCTCAACTTTGTTACTCCTTTGGCATCCCAGAAGTATCATGCGATGCAGAGGAAAGACACAACCAGCAGATGCCAACCATTGTGTTATACTAATAAAGACCACCCACTTCCTGATCACATGCCCCAGGCCATTTCCAACAACTCCGAGGTCTCATATCAAGCTCCTGATGGCCAATTGCTACTCCAGTAGATCTTGGGAAGTACGGCCCCACGCCACCCTCTATGTCCACATTTCACTGCCCTTTCTATGTCATGCCAGCCCTAACATCTCTGGCCAGGGTTGGTTTTCAGAGAATCCAGCAGGGTGATCACTCATGTCCCCCTCCATTTTGATTTTCACCGTACTCACTTGGCAAAATCCCAGTCCCAGATAAACTCGGTTCCCTGCCTTTACCAGAACAACCAACAGTGGCTGGAGAAACATAGTCCAGGATCTTGTCTCACAAAGACCCAGGACCACAGACCCTAAGCAAGTCCCATTCTCCCACAGTCCTGGTATTTTCCCATGGTCTCCCTGTTCCAGCCATACCTTCTCACTTCTCAAATCTCCTCATTCTCAGCTAATGACTTCTACTTATTTCTTTCAGAAAATAATAGTTCCAGAAGAGAACTGTGCCATCTTTCAGAACTGACTACTGGTTCATCTCTTGGCTGGATTAGCACTTTCTACAACTGCAAACCGTTCCTCACACAGTAGCCACAATGATATCTTTTCATTAAATACTTTTATTGGTGCATTGTAATTGTACATCATAGTGAAGTTCAAAGTCATATGTTGAACAAGGCACGAGAAACAGAAATTCCAAGACCACCAACTCAGTTAAGGCGAGACTTTTAATACCGCGGGGCTACCGTCCAGCAGCACAGGCTAGAACGGCAGCCCCTTGTGTAGCTTACAGCCCTCTTTTTATAGAACAAACTGGGGTTACAGACACAGATTTCTCCAGTTTGGGTTTGAATTAGCCAACCACAGAAAGTTTTCCCTTATTTAGAAGTGAAATGATTAGTTTAGGGTAGGGGGTTAAACACAGAGGTGGGGGTCGGTTTTAGGGCTTTGTCCTGGGGCGGAGGTAAGGGCAGGAACTGATTTATTGGATGTCATCCTTAGGGGCAATAAAGGCAGGAACTGGTTTTTCCGTCCTTGGGGAACTAATCTTGTCCTTGGAGCAGTAAAGACAGGGAGTTTAATTTCTAGGGTAGAAAACGAGGCTAAAAAATTACTTTTTCAGGCACATTATTACACATACAAACAAATACACACACAGGTCTTGGTATGGAAGTTTTGCAATCTAATTTTGTAGCTCTCCCTTTGATTCTGTTACCTCCTGAAACGGGGAGTGAGTATTAAGAAAAAATAAGAGAGATGAAGATTATACCAACATCATTCTCAGTGCTACATGTGGGGGGGAGAGGCAGGGGGGAGGCGGGGGGG
>PVJS01024847.1:0-28340 GCA_004027185.1 Glis glis
ATATTTTTTTTTTTTTGCGGTACCGGGGATTGAACCCAGGGGCGTTCTACCTCCACGCTACACCCCCAGCCCTATTTTTTTATACTTTATTTTGAAACCGGGTCTCACGAAGTTGCGGAGGGCCTCACTAGGTAGAGAGAGAGAGAGAGAGACAGGGAGAGAGAGTGAGAGAGAGAGCGCTGAGGCTGGCCTCGAACCCAGATCCTCCGGTCTCCACCTCCCAAAGTACTGGGATTACAAGCGTGCGCCACCACACCCGGCGTGTTACAAATGAATTTAAGGACAAATTTTTCTATGTCAGTGAAGAATGACTTTGGATATGTAATGGGTATTGCATTGAATCTGTAGATCACTTTTGGAAGAATGGCCATTTTGATGATATTTATTCTGCCTACCCAAGAGAATGGAAGATCTTTCCATCTTCTAAGATCTTCTTCAATTTCTGTTTTTAATGTCTTAAAATTTTCCTTGTAGAGGTCTTTTACCTCTTTGGTTAGGTTTATTCCCAAGTATTTTATTGTTTTGGGGGATATCATGAGTGGAAATGTCTTCTGGATTTCTTTTTCAGTGGATTTATGGTTGGCATGTAGAAAAGCTTCTGATTTTTTAAGATTGATTTTGTATCCAGACACTTTGCTGAATTTGTTGATCAGTTCTATGAGCCTTTTGGTTGAGTTTGCTGCATCTTCTAAGTATAATATTGTGCCATCTGCAAATAGAGATAGTTTCAGTTCCTCTTTTCCTGTTTATACTCCTTTTATTTCCTTCTCTTACCTTATTGCTCTGGCTAGAGTCTCAAGTACTATATTGAAAAGGAGTGGTGATAGCAGACATCCTTGTCTTGTTCCTGTTTTTAAGGGGAATTCTTGAAGTTTTTCCCCATTCAGTATGATGTTGGCTGTGGGCCTATTGTATATTGCCTTTATGATGTTGAGGTATGTTCCATCTATTCCAATTCTCGGCAGTGTTCTTATAATGAATGGGTGTTGGATTTTGTCAAATGCTTTTCCAGCATCTATTGAAATGATCATGTGAATTTCATTTTTAGTTCTGTTTATGTGGTGGATTACATGGATTGTTTTTTGTATGTTGAACCAGCCTTGCATCCCTGGTCATGATGTATGATTTTCATGATGTGGTTTTGAATGCGCATTGATAGTATTATGTTTAGAAGTTTTACGTCTAAGTTCATCAACGATATAGGTTTGTAGTTTTCTTTCCTTGAGCTGTCTTTATTTGGTTTTGGTATCAATGTGATGTTGGCTTCATAGGATGTATTTGGGAGAGTCCTGTTTCTTTCCATTACATGGAATATTGAGGAGTATTGGGATTAGTTCTTCTACAAAGGTTTTATAATTTATAAATTCACCTGGGAAACCATCTGGACCTGGGCTTTTCTTTGATGGTAGGCTGTTTATTGCTGCTTCAATCTCTTTGTTTACTATTGGTTCATTTAAATTTTCTATATCTTCTTGATTCAACTTAGGAAGGTTGGTTTAAGTGTCTAGAAATTTGTCAATTTCTTCTAGGTTTTCTGTTTTGTTGGAGTATAGTTTTTCAAAGTAGTTTCTGATAATCCTCTGGATTTTCGTGCTGTCGGTGGTAATATCACCTTTTCATCTCTTCTTTTAGTAATTTGGGTTGATTCTCTCTTTCGTTTGGTTGGGTTGGCTAGTGGTTTATTTATCTTGTTTATTTTTTCAAGGAACCAGCTTTTGGCTTTGTTGATTTTTTGTATTCTTTTTTATTCTCTACTTGGTTGATTTTTGCTCTGATTTTAATAATTTCCTGTCTTTTACTGGCTTTGGGGTTAGACTGTTCCTGTTGTTCAAGGGCTCTGCAGTGTGTCATTAGGTTATTTATTTGGTGATTTTCTGTTCTTCTTTTGTGGACACTCAATGTTACGCATTTTCCTCTTAAAACTGTCTTCAGGGTGTCCCAGAGATTTTGATATGTTGTGTCTCTGTTTTTGTTTGTTTCTAGGAATTCCTTAATTTCTCCCCTTATTTCTTCTATGACCCATTCCTCATTCAGCAGTGTGGTGTTCAGTCTCCACGTGTTTATGAGGTTTCTCTGGATCTTCCTATAGTTGATTTCTAATTTCATTCCATTATGGTCTGAAAAGACGCAGGGGATTATGTCAAAATTTTTAACTTGCTAGTACTCACTTTGTGGCCTAGGATATGGTCAATTTTAGAGAAAGTTCTATGAGCAGCTGAAAAAAATGTGAATTCAGTTGTAGTTGGGTAGAATATTCTGTATGTATCTACTAGGTCCATTTGGTTTATGGTGTTCCTTAGGTCTGAGGCATCTTTACTGACCTTTTGTCTTGAGGATCGATCTAGTGGTGTGAGAGGTGTGTTGAAGTCTCCCAATATTATTGTATTGGGATCTATGTGTGATTTAATGTTGCGAAGAGTTTCTTTTATGAAAGTGGTTGCACCTATGTTTGGGGCATAAATGTTGAATATTATTATAGCCTCTTGTTGGATTGTTCCTTTTATCAGTAAGAAATTATCTTCTTTGTCTCTTCTGATAAGTTTAGGTTTGAAGTCTAATTTGTCTGATATCATAATTGCTACTCCTGCTTGTTTTCAGTGCCATTAGCATGGATTACCTTGCTCCATCCCTTCACCCTTAGATTGTGCTTATCTTTACTTGTAAGGGGTGTTTCTTGCAGGCAGCATATAGATGTATTGTGATTTTTAATCCATTTTGCCACCTTTATCTTTTGACTGGGGAGTTGAGGCCATTTATATTCAGCGTGATTATTGAGAGATGGGTTTTCATTCCTAACATTTTGAGTTTTAATTTCTTTTAGGTAGTGTTTGTTCTTTGCCTAGTTGTTTGTTTGATGGAAATCACTGTTTCTCTGGTTCTGGCATTTCCTTATTATTTCTTCCTTGTAATTAATCTCTTTGAGTATTTTCTCTAGTGCTGGTTTGGAAGACATAAAGTCTTTCAACTTCTGTTTGTCACGGAAGTTTTTTATTTCACCATTAAATTTGATAGATATCTTTGCTGGGTAGATAAATCTTGGCTGGAAGTTGTTTTCTTCCAGAGTGTCAATTATGTTGCTCCAGGCCCTCCTGGCTTTCATGACTTGGTTTGGAAGGTTGGAAGTGATTCTTATTGGTTTGCCTCTGAATGTTACTTGGTCTTTTACTCTCGCTGCCTTTAAGATTCTCTCCTTGGCCTCTACATTAGTCAATTTGGTTATTATGTGGCATGGTGAACCTCTTCTCTGATCTTGTCTATTAGGGGTCCTATATGTTTCCTGTACCTGTGTGTTGACCTCTTTGTCTATGTTTGGAAAATTTTCTAATATTACTTCTCCGAATAGATTATTGATTCCTTTGATTTCAGCTTCTAATCCCTCTTCTATGCCTATTATTCTTAGGTTTGCTCTTTTAAGACTGGCTGAGATCTCTTCAATGTCCAATTCATGCTGTCAAATTGTTTTTTCTAATTTATATACTATGTGTTCATTTTTGGAGAGGTCATCTTGTAAGAGTGAGATTCTTTTTTTAATGTGGTCTAGTCTATTATTGATGGTCTGTATTGATGCCTTCATTTCAATTATTGCATCCTTTAATTCCTTCAGAGCTTCTTTTTGATTCCTGTTCAGGGTGTCAGATTCTTTATTTGATCCTTCATTCTTTTCAGGCTCTCTCTGAATTCTTTTCAGAAATCCTGTATGATTTCTACTATTAAATTCCTGAATTGTCCTTCTGGCAATCTTTGCACTTCTGTGTTGGTAGGTTCTGTTGTTGTGGGGTTGTGGGAGCTCTTTGTTTCTTTGCTATTCTTCCTTTTCATGATTTCAGGTTTTTTATGTTTATAACTTTGTTGCTTTTGGTAGCTCTCTCTCTCTCTCTCACTCTGTAGGTTTCTATGTCTAATCTCTATCCCTTTATAGTTTCTTATTCTGGAGGTAGATAGTTGCTACTAGGTGAGCCTTAAAGGTGAGCAGCCTTTACTGAATGGTTATTCTCACTTGCTTGGTATAATGTCCATTTGCAGACCCAATTCCTGGTCTCCTTCAGTGGTTGGGATCCTTGCCTGGTGCCTCTCATTACCTGTGCAGGTGACCAGTGCCGCTATTGCCCCTCTCACTGCAAGAATGGGTCTCCGCAGTCTCTACTTGGGCTGTCCCTATGTCTCTCTCTGTCTATACCTACGGCAGGTATCACCAACAGGGGGCCCCAGGCTTGTGTCTCTCTTTGCCTACAGAAGTGGCGGATATCGCTTTGCCCCAATTCTGTGCAAACACAGAACTCCATGTTTTCCACAGAAAGGGCTGGTTTGGTCCAATTTTTCCCCAGGTATTACAAATGTGTGTCCTGTAGTGATCCCCAGGGACTCTATAAGGGTGCTGCAACCCGCAGGCTGCAAGTGTGTCCCACCCAAATGTCACCAGGGACTGTCTGCTTATCCACGAGTCTACTGTGTCCCACAGCAAACCCTACTCCCACCTCCGCCGGGGCAATCTGCACAGTCTCAGACCCCGTGAGTCCCTGTGGCCGTGCTGGGTGTTCTCCCCCTGGGGCGGCTCAGTGACTTATTGTTGGGGCATCTGTCGGGGCACCAGGCTCTCGGGACCAGCCCAAGGGTGATGCGATGCTGAAAGGGGGGCAGAAGCGGATCGGTCCGAAAAACACATACTTCCGAACCAGGAGTCATGTCTGGCAAGATCTCATTTATTAGAAAGCCAAATCCCCCTTTTATAGTAGAGGCAATATAGGAAACTCGCAAACAGTAGGGCGTGACACCACGCCCAACTGTGATCTATCATAGGTAGAGGCACCTGTTGTCTGTGAGCACAGAAGGAGGTAACTACCTATCACAGCCCTCCTGAAGCTAGGTGGGGCTATCTGCGGGACCTCCCTCTGAGGAATTCGCCAGCGCCATCTTTGCCATTAATATGCTGAATTACTGCCACGTGGGAGAGGCCCGGTACTCTAGAGCAGGCTTCTGCCAGTCCACCAGGCCCTTTCATGGCACTGGGTAGAGACCCCTGCAACTTATGGCCTCATTGAGCACTGCTCTTAATCTCTGGGTGGAGGGTGGGCTCAGCTGCTGCCACAGGTTCTGGTCAGGCCTCCAGGCACTGGGGACTCTGCCGGGCGTGGAGTGAACTGTTGCTCACTTTTGTCGCTGATGTTCTGCAGTGCTGGTTTTAGAAAAGGTCCCTGGCTTCTTTGTTGGTGGCCTGCAGAAGCCGCAATGCCAGTAGCCGCTGGCGCGGTCTGACCAAGATGGCGCCGCTGCCGCTTCTGTTGACGCAGCAGTTCGGGTCTGTGTCGCACGTAGAACGAGTCGCTGCTCGCCTTCACTGCTGCTATTCTGCAGCTGCTGGATGCACAGCAGGTCGGTGGCGTCTCCATTGGTCTTGTGTAGAAGCCACAATGCTGGTAGCCACCAGTAAAGTCCTGCCAAGATGGCGCCGCTGCAGCCGCTGTCGCCGCCGCCGTTTGGTCTCTTGAGTGTGGAGGAGCCGCTGCTCGCTTTCGTCTCTGCTGATCTGCAGTTGAACTCACAGCAGGTCTCTGGCTTCTCTGCCAGCGGCGTGTGGAAGCCGCAATGCCGGGAGCGGCCGGCGCGGTCCGGCCAAGATGGCGCCGCCCCCCGTCCCTTAGGTAAGGCGCTTGGAGCTTTTTACTTTCCTCTGTTTTGTCTTCTGGCTTTGATTCCATCATGCTTCAGATTTTTCATTGTTTAGTTCAAGTTTTTGTTGCTTTTGTTCTCCTGTCGAGAAGTTGCTTTCATGGCGATTGAGACCCATGTCTCAGAGAGATCGTAACGTGGTATCTCCCTTAGTAGCCATCTTGGACCCTTAAAAATTGGTATTATTTCTATAAGCTGGTATTTGATATAATTTCTATTTGTATTCATTAATTTTACATTTCAAATTGTTTACACTAAGCCTATATTTTTTATTCTGGCTTTTAATATTTCACTGAATACTAATGTTAGTACAACAATATTAAATGTTTTTAATTAGAGTGGAACAACAAATTCTACCTGGGTAAACAATTACTTTCATTTTCCCATCTGTATTGGTACATTAATAGGGATAAAAGGACAGCTAGATAGTTATAGGTATAACCACAAGCCTGCAAATATATATACATAAACAGACATGCATTTAACAATATATAATATGAAAGGGCCTCCAGCACCTTCAAGTAATTCATGCCCTATCTCAAAACTTCTTTTCCCAACATACCTCATCATTTCTTCAACAACCTTTCCTGACCTTCCTCACTTTTCACCTTGGAATCAATTTTCTCACAGAAAGTCTTCTGTTTGGGTCTAATTCTTACCTCCTTTTCCTGTGGACTTAGCCTCTCTCTGCATCATCCTGGTCAGCTCTCCAGAATTAAGCATTATGATCTTCTTAGTGATTCTTAACTACGGCTGTATTTTCAATTGATTGGGGAACTTACAAATACTTTTGGACCTCACTCTGGAACTCTTCATTTGAAAACTCTGGGGGATAGAGGCAAGGTGTAGGGAACCATTCCCATGTCCTTGTCAACTGCAGCTAGCAATACACTCTTTTTCTGTATAGCAGACTTTCTTAACCTCTGCATTTTTGACATTGTGTGTTGGATAGTCCTTCTTTGCAGAGGGTTGTCCACCCTGTGTGTTGTAGAATGTTTCACAGTTTCCCCTTTGAGAGCTGCTGCTCTATAGCCATCACATAGACAGTTAAAAAGGATTACTTATAAAACTAGACTTCTAAAATGGACAATGGGAGCCACCACGTGGCTCAGTTGAGGCTGACACTTCTCAGGACATATTAGTTTAGCTTAGATAGAATAGACTCTTGACAAGAAAGCCTATCTTGACCACTTGTCTGGGGCAACTATTAGGGAAGATGGCCAGAGGATTGAAGGAGAGGCCTTCGATGTGTTTAAAATCAGCTAACTGGAAAACAACTGTGTCCAGTGCTCCCCATTTGGCAGTAAGTATGTCATTACAGAGAAATGGTGCACAACAGTGGTGGTTCTCTGAAAAGGAGAGGCTATTTGTTCTCTGAATAAACTTAGGTTTAAGTCACAACACAAAAGAAGCAGAAATGACCACAAAGAATTGTGTACCAGTTGTTAAGGAATGCATTAACTATGTAACAGATAATGTAGAGGTATGTACAGGTCAGGGGTGACTTCTCCCAAACAATAAAAAATTCTGCTGCTGGCAACCCAGAATTGGTGCAAGTGTTGAAGGTTTCTCAAGGACCCAGAATCTTTCCATCTGCCTTCTCGATAATTCTTATACTTGGCTTTCATCCTTACAATCACAAGCTGTCTGTACACCTCCAGGCACTGCATTAACATTATGGTCAGGAAAAAGAAACATCAGTTAAGACCAAGAACAAAAGGACAAAGGACTTCCCCTTCCAAAAACCAAAATCAAACAAAACGAAACACCCAAGACCTTCCTTCCTAAAATCCAATTGCATTTCTGACCAGAATTCTGCTAATAGTACCCCAGCTCAAGAGGCTGGGAGACAGACTATTTCAAATAGACTTATAACCACTCTGGGAAAAAGAGAAAGCATTAGTATGGAAGAAGGAGAGCGGGAGAAATGGATGGTAGACTGGCAACTACCAGTATCTGCAACAAGGAGGTCTGGAATCTAATTTGGCAATTGAAAAACAGGAAGTCGGAAGAATCAGTGAAATAGCTCTGGCAGTAGACATGATGCACAAGGAAATGTGCCTTGTAACCAAGCCAAATATCTGTCTCACTCAGGAGGGTTTTGTATATTTCTGCAGGGTAGTGCCAATTTTATGGCATCCTCAACCCCAAACCTATAAATTGACACAAGCAATATTTTACAGAGCAAGCGATTGTTTAATCTGGCTGGAGTGGGGAATATCATGGCAGAATCTGAGTAAAATCGTATTTATATGAAATATTATGTAATTGTTTATATACTGTCCCTTTTTTCAAAACACAAAGAAATCAGTACAAAGTCAAGACGTCATAGAATTCAAGATTCCAGGCCTCTTGGTGTTAATTTTATTCATTAAATTGCACTTGTGTCTGTTTTCTAAAGTTTTAGTTTAAAAGCATTAAATGTTTTAAAAATACCACTTGATATATAATTGGCATTAAGACTCATTTTTCCACTTGAATTTTATCTTTTGCCACAAACCATGTCTTTGCTATGTCGGCCTTAGTAAATGTGTATCTTTAATGTCTGTGCTCATTAGCTACAAGAGCAGAAGGGCTAGATTTTAGCTAGTGACTAATGGGATATCTCATTTTATGAAGCAGATTTTTATATTTCACAGTTGTTCAACCAATGACATACTTATTTGTTCAGATGCATCTCCTTTTAGTCATTTACAGTTATAATATTGAGGATATTATATCTATTGATCCAAAATTCTTTCAATGTCTCAAATTATAATTCATGTTCTAAAAGAGAGTACATAAATTGTAATGATAGATTCAGAAGAGGTTTCAACTGCATACTTTTTATGAAAAGTATGATTTATATTTGTATAGTATATATTTTGTTAGGTCTGCATGCAAAGATATTATTTTCTGGACCTTCATCAAACAGTGATTATAATTATTTCAATAAGAAGTTGTTATTATTAATTATAATTCAATTATGAGGACTGATGTGGCAGAAAGAAGTGACTCATTTTCACCTTGAAATGGGATTTTAAAAATGTACACTGAAAAGAAGTGTTTTATTTTGTGTTTTAATCAATTGATATTCCTGAAACCTCTAGGGAATTAAGTGGCTTCTTACAAGGCTCGAGGGTCCATTTAATAATTCTGAAGCTACACCTTCAGCAAAATTGAAGGGTTCATCTGAACATTAAATTTGAAGGGCTTATTGCTAATAATTAATTTTGACTTTAATTTCTCATAAGAAACTTATATATGGCGAAGGAAATGATCTTTGGACAAAAGCCACAAATCCTACAAAGTGTACATATTAGCTTCATGCTCAACTTTGCACATATTGCAAATAATTGGGGGTAAAAGTCACTAGATTGGAGAATTGCTGCCAGCTTTTTGGGTAATCCATGTGAAAGATCACTGATGCTTTCTCTTGAAATAGATTAGAGAGTGTTTTTATTCAATCTCTTATGAAACTTCTGTCTTTGAAGTCCCCTATGTCCCAAATCTTGAAATGCCTGCCATTACCACAGCAGTGAAAAATAATTAACAACAAAAGTATAAATTAGAAACCAAGAGATTTGCTATATTTTTGAAATATAGAAAAATAAACTTTTCTTGCCTTCACCTTATTTATTTTTAACTGAGTTTAAGAAGCATGTAATACAAAGTTTACTCTGTTAACAATTTTTAAGTGTACACTCTAGTGTCAACCATAGTCACACTCCTGTGTGGGGGGATCTCCCCAACTTTTTCATCTTGCACAATTGGAGATTGTGCAACTTCCTATTTTTCCTTTCCTCTAGGCTCATAGAAATTACTTTCTTTTTTTTTTATTTTACTACCCTAGATATTTCATACAAGTAGAATCAGAGAGTATTTGTCCTTTTGTAACTAACTGGCTGATTTCACTCAGTTTCCTCAAGATTTATCCATATTGTAGCATGTGATAAATAGCTTTTAATTTGCCTTTTTAACTAAAAACCAAAATGTCTGGATTATTATCAGATGATCTATATTTATAAACACTTGAATGACCATGCTCTAAGTCAGTGATGTCCAATAGAAAGATATTGTGAACCACACATAAGACTTAAAATTTTCTAGTCAACATATTAAAAAAAGGATATGGACAAAATTAATTTTAATAATATACTTGGTTAAACAAATATATCCTAATATTATAATGTCAACATTTGCAAACTATGCAAATGACAGTGTTAACATTTTTGTTCATGCCAAGTCTTTGACATTCAGAGTACATTTCATATTTATGGCATATCTAAGTTTGGATTTGCTCCTGGCCACATGTGGCTGGTGGCTTTACTGGAATCAGATGATATAGCCCTAAGTGCTTAGTTTCTATGGCTTCAAGGTAGCAAATAAACTATTGTTTAATAAAGGGACTACCAGAATATAAATTGGTTCTATTATTTGCTCAATTAAAAACAGCCTCCAAATTTTGGTAAAATAGTAAAAGTGAAGTATTTACTTTTGATAGATTTAGTTGCCTCATATATTTAAAATTACGTGATGTAAGCCGGTAGTGGACATCCGTAATCCCACTAACTTGGGAGGCTGAGACGGGATGATTACAAGTTCGAGGATAGTCTCAGCAATTTAGTTATATCCTCAGCAACTTAGTGAGACTCTGTTTCAAAATAAAAAATAAAATTGGCCTGGACGTGTAGCTCAGAGGTAGAAAGCCCCTGGGTTTAGTTCCCAGTTACACACATACATACACACACACACACACACACACACACACACACACATACATGCACACATGCACACACACACACATGTTCTAAAAATAATATACTCTTTGAAAATATTACTTTTCACTTATATATCATGAAACATTTTTTATCAGATTTTACCTATGCATCTCAATATCTGTGTTTGTCATCCCCAGACTCCTCTAAAGATTTTCTGGGCTGCATCAACTTCCTTAGGGCCTGTGTTGATGAAAATACAGCCCCCTTTGAATTCCTATCTCATGCTCTCTCTCACTATAACTTTTATCTCTGGTCACAAAATATTTTATTTTCATAATTTCAGGACAGAAGGTCTCAATGGCTTGTGTGTGTGTGTGTGTGTGTGTGTGTGTGAGAGAGAGAGAGAGAGAGAGAGAGAGAGAAAGAGAGAGAGAGAGAGAGAGATTTGGTCCCCTGCCTCTTGTCCTTCCCCCACAAGAAGACTTTCTTTGTATAATCTAGTTTGAAATATCTGAAGCAGGATTGAGGAGGCGCATCCCATTGCTTCGATAAAGCAGGCTAAGTTCACTGTGAGCCTAGCAAGGACACTGGTGGAAACTCCTGGGCAAGGTGGGGAGATAGGATACCTCCTGAAGATGTTTCACTGAAATGTCATACCAGCTTCTACATTTTAAGAGAAAGACACATCCGAACCAGAATGACTTGTCTGAAATGATGCTACCAAGACTAAGAGAAAGAAAATGAAAGGCAAATGAGGGGGTAGTTATTTATTTTAACATTAATATTTGTGACAATAGTAATAATAACAGTATTAGATGCCATAAAAATGGTTTATTTGTTTGCATTTTTGCAATCAAACCAGAGCCTTTCATGTGTAGGCAAGCACCTTACCACTCAGCTACACCACCAGCTGAAAATAATTTTGGTAGCATTGTATTATTCTTTTGCTGGCCTGAATTAGAAAACAATTTCATTTTAAAATATCTCTCAGGACAGAAAATCTGCATGAGAGTAAGAATATGTTTTGATGAGAAAAGTAAACAGAAAAAGTCAAAGCAGTGTTTTAATATTCTCTTGATCTCAGTTCTTTAAAGAAAACAGTTCAGATGCTACTCATGAGAAGAGCAAGACCAGCTGACAAGCCACCATGCTCCTAAAGCTCCCACCTGAGGAGATTTGGGAATCTTGCCTGAAGGCCAGGATGGTACAATATAGTGCAGACAATACACACAACAGTTATACACCCTAGGAACATAGGAGCAGCTAAGCACCTCTGCACGGAAGGCAGGCTTGTGCAATTCCCTTGTGACTGTGTATAAAAGACCAAATGAAAATAAAACATCCTAAGGGTATTGTGCCTTTAAAGAGCAGGACACTTTTGGCAGTATATAGGGACAATAGAAAGTCTGTGTGTGTGTGTGTGTGTGTGTGTGTGTGTGTATGCGTGCAAGAGAGACTGAAATACAGAACGGTGATGTTTTGTGACTTATAAATCTATTAAAATGTGCAGTAGAACATCTATTGTAATTTTTCTCGAGCTATTTGATTTATAAAGCTTTGTTGCTGGTTGACCACCAATTTCTTTATCATTTCTTAACCAAGAATTCCAAATGATAAAAAATAGGTTGTAGTTTGGTCAAATTATTTTATCTGTGGTTTTCAAACTGAGTTCTACCTACCTCAGAGTTCCTAAAACTGAACTATTCCTGGCTGTACAATTTTTAAAATATTCTTTAGGGTGTGGTTGTTTGACACAAATCTCTCACTTGGGGCCCAGTACCTGGGAGGCTGAGACAGGAGGATTGCAGTTTTGAGGCTAGCCTCAGCAACTTAGTGAGACCCTTAGCAATTTAGCAAGACTCTGTTTCAAAATAAAATAGGACTGGGGGATCTAGCTCAGAGGTAGAACATGCCTGGGTTCAATCCCTAGTACCAAAAGGAAAAAAAAAAAAGAAAACAAAACAAATATCTCACTTGAATTTCCCAGAAGCCTATAAAGAAAGTGCTAGTACCATGCTTACTGATGTAGCCCTGCAGCTTCAAGGCCCACACCTAGTGAGAAATAGAGCCAGAACTGAAACCCAATTTTTTGTCTTTTTATACTGTATTCTCTTTCCTGTACAATTTCCTGTACAATTCTTTCTCTGGGATGACAATGATAATTAATAATGTCTAGTATTTAGAGTTCCCAGAGCCATTTCATTACATTATTATTTGCATTTCTAAATATCCTGCCACTTAGGGACTACTTCCATTCCCTCTCATAGTTTTTACAGGTTAAAAATTGTGTTCCAGGTAAATTAACTGAGCAGCTGAAGATGAACAGAAAGCCAGTGCTGAGCCCGAGTCTCTTGCTCTGGAAGCCACCTTTCTCACACCGCGTCATGCTGCTCATGTTGATGTGAAGGCTTACTGATCAGAAAGAATGTAGTTGACATCATTCAGAAATGTGTAAATTTACATTTAAAAATTTCTTTAAAAGATGGATTGCATGCAAAAAAGAAGCCTAGTCTCCTGTTAAAATTTTGAAGTGAACTTTATAATTATTGTTATTTTTTGCAGTGCTGGGCAGGAAACCCAGGGCCTCATGCATGCTAGGCAAGTGATCTACTGCTAGTTACACCCTAGCCCCTGAAGTAATCTTTAATTCCCAAGCCCTAAACATAGACAGAAACAAGACCAGCTAATCAAATTCTGCATGAAAATGTGTAAAACAACTCTGCCACCATCTGTATTCTCAAAAGACTGATCATTTTTAGAAAGTCTTTTTTAATCCACAAAATTGTACATATTTCTGGTATACAATGTTATATTTTGCTATATAAGCATACACACACATACATCGTGAAATAAAAGATAGTCAATATATCCATCACCTCACATACTTATCACACTTACCATGAGAATATTTAAAATATACTATCTTAGCAATTTTCAAGTATAATTTATTCCTCCTGAGACTGATGTTCTTGTATTTGTCTTATATTTAATTTTATTACACAAATCACACTGTGTCATTTGTATTTTCTGTATTTTTTTTATATTCATGCCTCATATTTTATTATACTTCTGTTCCTCCCAGAAAACATCACTGGGTTTTGTTGTTGAGTGCTACCTTTTTAGATATATAGTGCTCTCCCTCTATCTCTCTTTCTCTGTCTCTTCAGTACAAGTGAAAACAGGCCCCTCTAGGCCACAGAACAAGCAGCACTTTGCAAAGTACTTCAAATCAAAGTCATTTTCTCAATAATAGGAGAAGGTCACTTTATAAAAGTGAGGTTTTCAATAAAGGAATGACAGAAAATCCATCCCTTTCTGTTAACTCCCAACAAGAAACACTAAATAGCAAAAAATGAATATTTTTAGTTATTTGGATGATATTTCTTAATGCTGGCAGATAAAATAAAAGATGACCACTTGGCAAATTTGATTTGATAAATTTCCCAGGAAACTCTTCTAGGGATGTTATTAAATGAGCTTTGAAAAAAAAAGTTGAAATAATAAAGAGGTTTATATACAGCATTATTTCTTGGCACCCTTAGGGAATTCTAAAATTATTTAATCATAAGTCTGCTTCTGAACCCTGTTTGCCCCCAGGACATCTATTAACATTTTCTCAAACAAAACCCCATGAAAAAGCTGATCACTGCTATGTTAGAGCCGCAGATAGACTTTGCTGATAAAAAAATTGTGATTAAGGACCATTGCATTTATTTATCCATTTTTATATTCTTCAATGGGTGTTGAATTTCAGACAAAGCATGATTTTGACCAAAAATGATGAAGATTATATATTTTGTATATAAGGAAAAAAGCTTGATTATTTAGATCAATGATAGTCACATTTGAATAGTCAACAATGCAATGAGAAATTTTGAAATTCAGGAGGAAGTAACATTCTTCTTTCTTGTTATATCCCAGTGTTTCAAAGAAAAATGCACTCACCTAACTCTCTCTTACTAACTCTTCTCCCTGGCCTTCTTGATTGTCCCTCAGATCTTGCACTGTCTTCTTGTCTAACACCATCAATCTCTCTCCTTTCCACTTGAATCCATTTTTTTTCCTCCACAAACTCAGCATTACCTGAAGCACTTATATATCCTAGAAAGCTTCCATTCCTTATTTTACACATTTCTTTCAAAACCATTACCACTCTCTAATTTCAAAGCCCCAAATTTATGTTAATTTGAATACTTTTTCCCCTTTATACTGCTATTCTAATGTTTGAAGGATCCCTTGGAATTTTATTGGGTGTCTAAACATTAAATGATACAGATTTATAGCTCTGAAGTGTCATGTAGCTGGAAAAGATATATGTAAATGCATCAGTACAAAGAGCCATAGAGAAGTACCTATTCAGTATGATAGGAGACCGAAAGGAGAGTGTTGTTTACTGCCTGGCTAAAGGGCAGGTCTAGAGTAGGCAGACATCAGAGACACAGAAAAGTCAACTGGTGCTTTGGTATTTGCCAAGATATGAAAGTGGACAGTGGAGACAATCTCAGTAGAGCAGTGGGAATAAAGACGTGGGAGAAAGAAGAAAAATCTTTTGGATAGGAATGTCAACAACAAAAGAACAATAACTCTGCTTCCATGGAGAAAATAAGATAGTTTATTCTGAGTCAGATATGAGTGATCACCACCTGGGAACAAGAAACAAGTTACCCTGAATGATGTTTTGAAGTCAAAGAGGTGACATGAACTTTTACCGCCTAAGGGCAAAGAAAGTCATAAAGTGAATATATTCAACATATACACTGGTGGGAGCATTAGGTAGGCACAGTATGGCAACATGGGGAAATTTTTTCTCTAGGTTGCAGAAATTGTCTTCTAGCATTACTAGCTTTAGGGTTGATGGAAGCTAGTGGTCTGCTAAAGTTAACACTACATTCTGAGAGGCTTTTCCTAATAGTCGGGAGACTGTTGGGTTAGATACAAATGTTAAAATGAATGGCTATTTTTCTAAAGGGTCAAAGATAGCCCAGGATAGTTTTGACTTTGGGCATGCACCATTTCATCTCTGCACAACCATGATGTCTTCCTCCGCCACGGTCTGTCTGTAGATCTTTAATACAGATGCAGCTTCTTCAGGGAACTTCAGCTTCATAGGAAAAAAGGGAAAAGGTTTGGTGTGGAATCTTTAATGTTATCTAATGTATCTGGCATTTTTCCTATATGTATAAAATGGGGTTTTGAAAGAAGAGTGATCATCATGTAGAAGATAGATCGGAAGCAGGTAAAATAAAAGCAGGAATATCAATTAGCAGAACAGGTCAAATTAAAGAGAATGATTATGAGAGCTTGAACAGAAGTTGTAATGCTTAGGAAGAAGAGGAAAAAGAATTTATAAGCTGAAAACAAGTATGATTATCAAAAGAATCTGTGGGTGATGTCATGCTCATAGGGATGATCAACCCAACTTCCCAATATCTCAGCAACCTTTTAACTGCCAACAAACTTTTTTGCTCTATTCATTCACCAATTCTCATGGTCCTAACCTCAACCTTTTATCCCATGAAACTGCCTCATCTTTGAAATATTAAAGTCATAATTTGGGAGTTATTTTTTGGAGACAGGATCTCAGCTGTGTTGAACAAGCTGGCCTCTAACTCCCAGACTCTAGCAATCCTCTTGCCTCAGCCTCCCAAGCAGCTGAGACTACAGGTGTGCTCTACAGCAGCCAGCTGGTTACAATTTTTACTCTCCAGCCAGAACTCCTGTGCTCCCAATGACTAAGTTCAGCCACTCTTGTGACTTGGTTTTTGACTCTGCTGGCATTTCCTATTTATGCTGTCAATATTGGACCCAAACTGGGTCTTTTTGCCTGTTCAGAACTGTGCCAGTCAACAAAAACAAGCTCCAATTGAGCAGTAAAGAATGCTTATTGTTTCAGTCAGCATTATCACTGATATAATCCAAAACAACTGACCACACAACTTAGAGGAAGGAAGATTTGCTTGCTTACAGTTCTGGATATTTCAGGGGTTCAGTCCATGTAAATCCTGTTATATCTGTGGAGCTCAGGGCATGGTGGCAGGAAGGAGAAAGAGGGAGAGAGCAAGGGCTCTGCTCTCATATCAGGGAGTCTGGAAGCAAGATGGAGAACATGGGGAGGAGGGACCATATATAATCACAAGGCCAGCTGGGCATGGTAGCACATGCTTGTAATCCCAGTACTTTGGGAGGCAGAGATGGGAGGATCTGGGTTCGTGGCCAGCCTCAGCTCTCTCTCTCTTTCTCTGTCTCTCTCTCTCTACCTAGTGAGGCTCTCTGCAACTTCATGAGACCCGGTTTCAAAAAAAGTATAAAAAAATAGGGCGGGGGGGTAGCGCAGAGGTAGAACGCCCCTGCGTTCAATCCCTGGTACCGCAAAAAAAAAAATCACAAGGCCACACCCCCCAGGGACCCATCCTCAGCAACCAAGCTCTGCCTCCAACATGGCTGCCCATTTTTCATGAGGTTTAGGGGAACATTCTAAATCAAAACCACAACACTTATCCTTGGGCAATGACTAGAAACAGGGAGACAGACTCACCCATCAGCTTCTCTACCCATTGAGGTTGGAGGAGCCATAGATATAGGATGAAGAAAATGAAGGGAGAAATATGTAACCAGAGGTTGAGAATCAACTGTGCAGCATTGTGATTTTTCTCTGTCCTTGGGTGCAGCCGCCTAAGGTTAGAGCAACTGCCCTTGTGCAGACACAGAAGTACACAGTGAGACAGAGATAACTAGCTTTTAAGGAAAGTGTATTGTAAGGTGAGGGAAAAGGGAGAGGAAGTGAATTGTACTCTGGAGAGAAAGCAGAGTGAGTAGATAGGTCAGGGGCAGAAATGCACTCAAAAGACCAAGCTTTTTCCTTTTGTTCGGATCAGAGGTGGGGCTTGTGGGGGCAGGAAACCTTGGAGAGGCAGGTAGCCATGCCTCTTTGGACCCAGTGTTTGTGTAACTGTTGGCCTGTTCATGGGAAGTCATAGTCCTGTGCTGTGTTAAACTTGAGGGCATGCACCTTTGTACGTGGGTCATTTTGCCATTTCTGGCCTAGTGCCATCAGCAAATTATATGATGGTCAGCTGACCCTTGGAGCAGCTTGTGCCCCTAAAGAGATCATGTATTAAGCTCAGGAATGATACAGTTAAGTCATAAATGTTGTAATCTCAGCAGCAGATAAATCTATTAAGCGTGGGTGGTGGCCCATGCTGGTAGGGTGTGACTGGAGAAGCTGGGTCTCTAGGGGTGAGGCCTTGGGTTTATATTTGGTTCCTCCTCCCCCTGTTTGCTCTCTTGCTTCTAGCCTCTATGATGTGAGGAGCACAGAGCACATGTGCTCTCCCTCTTTCTGCTTCCTGCCCCCATAGCCTGACATCTGCCATCCCCAGCCTCACATGGACTAAATCAGAAACCGTAAGAAATGAATCTTCCTTCCTCTAAGCTCTGTAGTCATATATTTTAGGTTGTAGCTGTGAAAATGCTAATATAGAACATGATGTGTACCTGTGTATCTATGGGAGAGAGCGTGAAGCCTCTTCCTAGAATGTGGAAGGAGACTGAGTCAGTTCCTGTTCTGAGCTGTCTTACAGCTGCACTTTTCTCCCATTCCTGCTCATCTCTAGCTAATCCACCTATGCTAACCGATAGGCTAATAAAAGGGAGGAGCTGGGTGTGGTGGCACACGCTTGTAATCCCAGTACTTGGAGGCTGAGACCGGAGGATCTGGGTTTGCGGCCAGCCTCAGCTACTTAGTGAGGCCCTCTGCAACTTTGTGAGACCTGGTTTCAAAATAAAGGATAAAAAATAGGGCTGGGGGTATAGCTCAGAGGTAGAACACCCCTGGGTTCAATCCCGGGTACCGCAAAAACAAATAAATAAATAAAATAAAATAAAAGGGAGGAATACCATGTCTTTTCCAGGAATGGGAAGAGATTTTCCAGGAATTCAGGTGCCATTCCCTTCCTTTTTTTTTTTTTTTTTGCTCATTTTATGCTTCTTTCCGTCATTATCATGGCAATTGTCAATTTTTCTGGCCACTGGAGGGTGTGTCATTTAGCATACAGATGGGATTATAAAAAAGTTTGAGATTGTCTGAGGTCACTCTGGCAGCCATATTGATCCAACTGGTTTCTGTTAGCCCACCTCAAGAAGGACACCTGGCTGTTAGGCATCCTGTCCTGGAAGACAAATGAGATTAGGGTGGGGTAGAAACTCTGGAAGGTCAAATAGACAGTACAGTGGATAGTAGTTATTGAACCCTGTCTGCTAGTTACTCTCCCCAGGAATGGCCTTCTATCTGCAAGTGTCTGAACATTCCTATTATTTGTCCTTCAATGTCACCCTCCCAGAAAACTACAAAAGGAAGTGACTGACTTCTCACTGCTTACCCCTAAAACACTGCTGGGTAAAAACAAATAGCACAATGTGCCAACTCAGAATGTATTGTCAACAATATCACTAAGCCGCTTATCAAAGCACACAGTACTGCTGTGATTTTCTATTCATTTAACTCTCCCTCTCTTCACAAATCATATTGGAAAATTTCTGCAGGCTTCTCCAGATTCTGACCCATTTCTACTCTTCAGGGTCATTGAGTACAATCAAGGCAATCAAGGCCAAATTGATGTGGGTAGGAAAGAAGTGTTAGGAAAGCCCTTTAGGGAAAAATGGGGATATGTGTTGGGTATTGAAAACATACTTCTAAAAGGAATCTACTCCACCTGGAGTCTACATTCTAAGAAAATTTTCCATTACATTAGCTGAAGCAAGTTTAGGTTTTCGCTTAATTTTGTTTAAAAAATAATGGAATGTTATACCTCACAAGAATTATAATTAATTGAAGAAGTTATCACTTATAATGTCACATTCATTATCTCTCTAATTAGTCAATAACTAACAGAGGGAAGTGAAGAAACTTCACTGTTAGTTGGTTGCTATCATCAGGAATAAATGCATACATATCTTCTAACACCATGGATATAAATCCACTCTACCCCTTGCTCATGAGTCAGAATATTGTAGTTTTTCTCTCATCCAAAGCATCTCAATTCCCAATGAAAATAACATAACAAAAGTCGACCCTGATGTTTAAAAAATTGTATCTGTGGGTGTTAAAGTTTATCAGGTATTCACTTGAGAACCCAGAAATCCAGAGAGCTTTATAGAAAATGCCATTTGTGTCACCAAATACAGTGGTCTATACATTATTTATACACACACACACACACACACACACACATAAACATTATAAAATTTTCCTATAAGTTAGCGGCTAGACATTACTACACTGATTTTAGAAATTAAAAGACTGAGAACTGAAAGCCCAAGGTGAATTATAGCAGAGATGGAACTTAAAGATGTCAAAGGTATGGTTGTTTTCTCTCAGTTCTTCCCATAATTTGACCTCTGTTATTTCTCCAGTCTTGTCTCTGATAAACATGAACAACAAAATGTATGATTATTTTAATTTTCTGATTTTCATGATGTCAAAATCATAAATGGTGAAAATACACTGCATTCTTTGAGCCAAAGAATAACTTGTATGGCTTAAAAAGGGAATGGTCAGACAGCTAATGTCCATAAATTTTCTTTTCACCATAAAATAATGTATCATATCTGCTCTGCTGAAGGTACATCTAACATCAGTAGAAGGTGAAGATTGAGCCTTTACTTTCATTGATGGCAGATGGCATAATGAGTAGAAGCTTGACTTATGATGCTCCGAGTCTTAAACTGTAGGGTTTTTCTTTAAAAAAAGAATCAAATTTGATTTCTTCTGATAATTTGTCAATTTTAGTTCTAAATATTAATTTGTAGGACAGAACATGTGAAAACACCTGCTTTTAGGATTTCATGCACCTTTTCTTATTTTTAGTACTTATCTTGGTCTGCGCCTCTGGGAGGAGGAAGGACTTTGTAAGCCCAACATCTCTGGAAGAGGCTTGGATCAAGATTTGGTGCAGTTCTTAAATTTGTAGAAGTCTGTAATGTGGAGGAAAAGTAGATTCTTAACATGTAAACATGGATATTTAATTGTTTTTCCCCTGAAGTAATTCCTATTTCTAATCATTGAATGGGGACTTTTAATTTTTCTTTTCTACTTGTTGTTGTACTGAGGATTGAACCCATCAGTTCTATACCACTGGGCTTCAACCCCAGCCCTTTTCTTCTTTTTTATTTTGAGACTTGGTTTTGGTAAATTGCCTGGACTTGCCTCCAACTTGTGATCCTTCTGTCTCAGCCTCCCAAGTACTGGGATTATAGGCATGTGCCACAGTGTCTCACTGGAATGGGACATTTCTTAAAGCATAAATTGGTTACTACCCAATTTCTTCATTCATCATAGAAATACTATACACTGAGTGCATTTTTGGCACCTACTAACTTTCTTTATGACAAAGTTTTCTCTGTTGAATGAAGATAGCTATGGAATTATTATTAACACTGTTCCCCTATCAGTGCATAGAAGGTGAGGAGTGAAAATAATAAAATTTACAGTCAAGATTTAGGATCTGGCACAACCTCATTCTTTTCTAATTGTGTGCTCTCTCAACTTTAGTTTTTTTATATTCAAAATAGGGGGAAGAAAAACCTACCAAAAATCAGTGATATATAATCAAGTATAGTGAAGTGACACTTTAAGCATTACATAAATGAAATCTATTATCACTATCCTATAACTTATGGGTTACCAGACCCCTACATATTAAAGGCTACTTTGGAAAGGATGTGGCAGCTTGAACTCTGAGGGCTTCTGCAAACCTTTTTCTAAATTCCTACTTTACTGGAAATGGGAATTTATTAAGATGAAGGCAATAATGTTCTATGAGGGCACAGAAGAGAGAACTTAGATTTGTTAAATTTATTTAATTTTTTGCTCAATATGTTCTTTTGTGATAAATTACAGCCATATGTAAGTATGCAACCTCAGAATAAAATAGTTTGAATTTATAATGGATTTCCTCATACCACTGTCTCTTAGAAACTTATGTGCACCATTTTAAAACAGTTTCACTTTCTACCACATTGAACTGTCTTACAAACTGCATTTTGGAAAATGTTTGATGAGGAAGGTGTAATGACAGTGCTGGAATAGAAGAGAGCCACACTGGGAAGCATATGAATAATACTTCCTTGATATACTGATGGATAGATGGTGGGGGATGTTAGGATCAGCCATAAGTATTAATCATGTGCGCTAGTGTGACTGATTATTATTACTTCATACATGAGGTGGCTAGGACTGCAGCCAGTTCAATAAAACCATTTTAACTTCCTTTTCATGGTGGTCATTTTTCTTGTGTCTTCTTTCCTCCTTTGGTGTTCTTCAATTAAGAAAGAAAAAGCCTTCCTTTCATTTCACTGTGCATGACCTATGATTGGGGGCTCACTGGGGAAAAAAAAGAACTATAACTATTCTATTCAAGTCATGTCTCTTCTGGTGTGTGAGAGGACTCTGCAAAGCTGTCTATAAACCTTTAAAAGAATTGGGTTAAGTTGATCCACCTCCTCTGACTCTGCACCTGTGTACCATAGTCTTATTGCTAAGGAGAGGTAAAGAAATTTAAATTGTCTTTTTCCTGAACCATAAGTACATTCAGATATTGCTATACATTTTTGATGTAGAGAAATTCCTTTCGAAATGAAAAAAAAGAGAGAGAATTTCTAAATGTGGAGTGGACCATATGGTTTGCTATTTGAAGTATCCCCATTTGAATTCAGCAGGAAATATAACACAACTAATAAAATGTGGCCTCAAGTATGGAATGTTCTGGACTAAAGCTATTTTGAAGACAACTTATGGCTTTGAAGATTCCTAGGAATTCTAGACTGTAGGGGATATTATTTTGCATTTGCTGAGCTCAGGATTGCCTTTTAGAATTATTAAAAAAACAATTCAGGTGAAAATGACCATTGTTTAGTTGAAATGTGGAAACAAACGAAAGGATTTCATCTATGGGTGAGATGCTATCTATGGACGCCTCGGTACTTTTGGCTGGTGTTAAGCTAAAGCACATTCAAGGCCAGAATTTGATTGCACAGCATGTTCATAGAATCACACCTTACATATTGGGATTTTATTACATATGCATACAAATACAAGACCATTGAAAGCACTTTTGACAAACACTGCAATAGAACAAAGGGATGTAAATATGACACTATAACATATTTGATCATAAATAGTTGTTTTGGTAAATGAAATTAGGTTCAAATGGTCTTTTTCTTCCATTTACTGGTGGTGTAAATCTGGAATTTGAAATATTTTAAAAGGGGCTGTCAAATAGCATTGCCCATTTTCATGTGCGGGTGAAGAATAATCCCTCTGATTAAAAAATTTTCCAGGCACTCACAGTGAGAGATTAACTAAAATAATACTTTATTCCCTGTTGTAATGATGAGTACATAGCATTAAATACATTATTAATCCAACAAAATATCTTCATACTAAGCCATTTGGATCCATCAGTAGCCCCAGTGTAATTGATGGATTACTGCATTACCATTTAATTTAGTTTTGTTTTAAAGGTATCACACTCACCATCATTTTAGCTAATTGTATAACCAAATAAGGGCAGAAAGTGCTCCAGGAAAATGAATAATGTAGAAAAGAATTCTTATTGTTAAGGAAATTATTAATACATTTTTCTTAAAGGATCTACACATTAGATTGTTTACACTCTTAGCACTTACCTTCCATGTAACTGAGGAGAAGAACTAGGGAGAGAAAAATGCAATTATTTGTGATTTGGGAGTTGCATCTCTTCCCCAAAATATCAGTGCTAATACATCAGATCTGTTTTGGGCTTTATTTTTTTCTCAGAGTAATCATTAAATAACAAAGCCAACTCAGGCTCGAAGGCAACCTACTGGAAATCAATGGCAATTTCCTTTGTAATACTTAAAATTGCACCCCAATTTTTGCTCAACTATACCACACTCAAATAATTTGTTAAATATCTTGTGTCTTAGAATCAATACTTAGATTTGAATACTACCTACATATTTGTATCATTTTAGAAAACGATAGAAAATTCCTCCATAGCTCTCCCTCCCATACTAATGTAGCACTTAAAACTAACAATTTTTGAAGAGAAAATTTAATGAAAATTGCTTGAATTTGAAATCCATGAAATTCATACTGAATTGCTCAAATATAACCCAAATGGAATTTTTAAAAAAATAACGTTTAAAAAAAAAGAAATAAAAAAAAATAACGTTTTATTTTAGAACAACTAGATTTATACAACTATTGTGAAAAATAGTTCAGAGAGTTCTTATATACATGAGACTCGGTTTTCTCAGAGAAATGTTTTCTAACATCTTACATTAAGTGGTACATTTTTTGCAATCACTTATATTGATATATTATTAAATTGCATGCTTCGTTTGTGTTTCCTCGGTTTATCTCTAAAGTACTTCACCTGTTCCAGGATCCCATCCATAATACCTCATTGCAGTTAGTAATTGTATTAGTATTTTCACTGCTATAATCCAAAGACCCGACCACATCACTTGGAGGAAGGAAGATTTATTTGCTTACGGTTTTGGGTTCAGTCCATGTGAGGCAGTGGACCGTGGATCCCAAGGCATGGCGGTGGGAAGTGGAGAGAGGGAAAGCACAAGGTTTCACATTCCCATCCTGCAGGCCGGAAACAAGAGAGCAATGGGGGGAGGAGGAACCATATATAATCCCCAAGGCTGCAGTCCCAGGGACCCACCTTCTCCAGCCACACCCTGCCAACCTGGCCACCACCCAGATAAATTCATTACAATGGATTTATCCACTGCTGAGATTACAACTCTCATAACTTAACTGTATCAACCCTGAATGTTAATAAATGAGATCTTTAAGCCGGGCGTGGTGGCGCACGCTTGTAATCCCAGTACTTTGGGAGGCAGAGACCGGAGGATCCAGGTTCGCAGCCAGCCTCAGCTCTCTCTCTCTCTCTCTCGTTCTCTCTCTCTCTGTCTCTCTCTCTCTCTGTCTCTCTCTCTCTCTCTCTCTCCTTAGTGAGGCCTTCCGCAACTTCGCGAGACCCGGTTTCAAAATAAAGTATAAAAAATAGGGCCGGGGGTGTAGCGCGGAGATAGAACGCCCCTGCGTTCAATCCCTGGCACCGCAAAAAAAAAAAAAAAACTAAACAAAACAAAAAAATAAATAAATGAGATCTTTAGGTGATATTCTATATCTAACTATAACAGTAGCCATGTCCCTTTAGGCTCCTGTTTGAAATGACACTTTCTGAGATTTTGTTTTTGGTAACATTGACGGTTTCAAAAAGTATTGATCAGATACTGCCTAGAATGTCCCTCAATTGGGATTTATTTGGTGTTTTTGTTATTGTTTAAAAGAGGTTATAGGTTTGGGGGAGAATTAAAGAGCCTGCGATGGTCTCAATGTGCCCCCCCCACTCCTGTGTTGGAACGCGATCCCCCTGTGGCCATATTGGAAAGGAAGGCCTTTTGGGAAGTGTTTAGGCCCATTTCTGGAATCAGGTATTTTTTTCAAGGATCCCTGGTTTATTTTATTGGAAAATGATATTAGAAACTAAAACCTAGGTGCTAAGTGTGCTCATTGTTCATCTTTTTTTTTTTTTACTTTTTTCTTATTTTCCTCTATGTACATATTTGGTAAAATAACTTGGTAAGTTTATTTGTTCTAATCAAAAACTGAAAATACTATTGAATTTTAAATAAAAATGTAGATATTTTAGAATATGAACAAAATTGAAATGACTTTTTGAGAGTTGCCTATATATAACCTACTAATTTCTGAGATTTACCTCAGGTCTTTGAAAGAAAAGCAATCCATGCTTACCTCAGATCAACTGTAAGTAGGCATTTCAAAGCTGAAAACTCTGAAATAAATGTTGAGATCTAGCTATACTCTCAAAAGTAGGTAAAAATAGGACTATAATCATTCTACTGAGGTTTAAATAAACTATTTCTCTAGATTCTCAAAGCTAGTGATACAGCCCCAGGTGTCAGGGGGACTATAACTGTGGGGGGCACTAGTAGTCTGGGGTGCAATTGGAGGGCATTGAATAAAATAAGGGGGCAGTGGAAGTGCCAAGGGGGGTGCAGAATATTTTTTTATGAAAAGCAATTGGTAAGCCAATAAATTAATGAATCTAAAAAAATCTCAATTTTGCATTCAAATGTACCTTAAATTTAAAAATTTCCTAACATAGAAAAATCTTGGCCTGATGCTGATTATCATTAGTATGTTAAAAATGCTTCCTTCTATCTGAAGGGGAACACACCAAGACCTGTGTATATGTATGTTTGTATCACTTCGAACTGCACAATGATCTATAATTACAATGGACCAATAAAAGTATTAAAAATACTTCCTTCTCCAATTGTGAAATAACAATTACCCAGCATAAGTTATGCACAAAAAATGCGATTTTAGCCGGGTATGGTGGCGCACACTTGTAATCCCAGTACTTGGGAGACTGAGACAGGAGGATCACAGGTTCACAGCCAGTCTCAGCAACTTGTGAGAATAAAATAGGGTTGGGGGTGTTGCTCAGAGGTAGTCCCTTGGTTCAATCCACAGTAACACACACACACACACACACACACACACACACACACAAATGTGATCTTTCCCATACATGGAAGATTAGTGTTGATTTTGACTCTTTTCTTTTTATTTAATAGGTGTCTCATGAGTACCCTTTGGGCCAGTCCATATGATCTTCAGCAGCTCTTATAGACTTTATATTTACTTGTGATGTAGATGATGGACAATAAGAGTATACTGTGTGATAACAGAAGAGGGGAGTGGGAGACATCTGTCACACTGGCTTCAGTAAAAGTTGGCTCTTACTGAGGTAACCAAACTGACATATATGTTGAACAAAATTCTATAAAACCTACAAGAGCAAGAATTTGGGTTTCTAGTTTATATGGTGGCTATGTGATTGTTATACAGAGCTGAGCCTTAGGATGATTGACTAAGTGTACTGAATAAGGTCACACCATTATATCTATTCTATGACTAATAGTACTTAATAATTTCTACTCATTTTACTAATAAGTAGTTCAGTAATATTAAATGCTCATAATGTACCAGCCATTAAACTATGAACTTTGCATATTATGCAAATTTAATACCTAAAATAAGAACGTGTGATTGGTATCTGATTCAAAGGTAAGGAAATGTAGGTTGTAAGAGGATAGATAGTTAACTTACCATCTATCACAGTAAAGAAAAAAATAAGGTGGCTTTTAATTTAAGGTCTTCTGACTTATTTTCTAATTTCTAGACTACATTGCCTTATTGAACATGATGTGGTTTTGTAATAGCCAACAATGAGAATCTGACTATATTATCAAAAGCTTAATCAGTCTGCATTAAGATATACAGTATATTACTATTATAGAGCTGTGAGTATTTGCATATATTTAAATGGATACACACACAAATATATAGAGATGGGGAGAGAGAAGGAGCAAAGGTAAATCTAGGCTTCTATTAAATAAGTAATTTGACACATAGCATTTAGGGACATTACTAATTGCTAACACAGATTTCATAAAAGTAGATTTTCACTAAAGTTGTGATTTTTTACCTTATCACTGTTAAGAACTAGAGATAAAAGGAAAAAAATAAAGGCAGACTAATGTGGATGAGAAATTACCCATGTGCAGAAACATTGTTTATTTGCTTCTGGCATAAATTGAGGGAAGAGATCATATATTTATGTCACAACATAATGGCATACTGTAGGCTATTTCTATATGCATTCTCGTTCCAGACTAATTTGTCAATTGTCGGTAAATTCAGCATCTTCCACATCCGGATAAATATAGATTTCTTTCTCAGTTGACGGTAAATACATTGCAGCTACTCTACGGCAGGCAGCAGATAGATGGAGGTGTTAAGGTGACTTTCTTGCTGAGTGTAATGCAGTAAAATCAGGCACTCTGTAGAGGAGGTATTTGTGTTAGGAAATGAGACCAGGGTCTGGGTCTTATCATCATCATCATCATGATTCTTTCCTTGGCTACTGTGGTTTTTCAAGTTGTGGTAAGGTAATTAGGACCAGGATGACTCAGTCCAAAAGGAGCTGAGGAAACCAGGTCCCAGCATCAATGGCTCTGTAGTTTAGTTAGCTGGGCTTTGATCTACAGTAGCCCTTGTTTATCTGTGGTTTTGCTTTCCACAGTTTCAGTTACTCATGATCAACCAAAGCCTGAAAATATTAAAGAAAAAATTCATACATAATCAACAACATAGATTGCATGTCGTTTTGAGTCATGTGATGAAATTTGTACCATCCCACCTAATCCTGCCCAACACATGAATTATGCATCTGTCTAGTATATTCACGCTGTATATGTTCAACCTGCTCATTGGTCATTTAATAACTGACTCAGCAGATTAATTGTCCTAGTATTCTGCTGCTTGTCTTCAAGTAACCTTTATTTTTAATTTAAAAATGACTCCAAAGCACCATTGTATTGTATATACATAGGATTCAGTACTTTTTGAAGTTTCAGGCATCCACTGGGAGTCACCAAATCTATTCCCTGCAGAGAAGGGATGACTGTATGGTCTCATGTGTTTTGGAACAAGACGGGAAACAAGTAAATAAATAAATAAATGCATAATACAAACTTTGATCTATAATCATTTTTTTATTTACTCTATAGTGAACACTGGCCAATCTTCTCAAAAAGTTGTAAAGAACAACCAGGTAAGAAATAGCTGAGACCAGGCATGGTATGCAGACCTGTAATGCCAGTATTTGGGAGGATGAGATAGCAGGATCACAGGTTTGAAACCAGTCTGAGATACTTAGCCAGGCTCTCAGCAATTTAGTGAGACCCTGTTTCCAAATAAAAAATAAAATAAGGCTAAGGATATAGCTTAGAGGTAGAATCCCTAGCAACACACACACACACACACACACACACACACACACACACACACACAAACACGCACACACACATATACACACACACACA
>PVJS01024848.1:0-28344 GCA_004027185.1 Glis glis
TGTGTGTGTGTGTGTGTGTGTGTGTTATATGTGTTATGGTGTGTGGGTGTTTGTATGTTGTATGTGCTATGGTGTGTGGGTGTATGCGTTATGTGTGCTATGGTGTGGGTGGGTGTGTGTTATATGTGCTATGGTATGTGGGTGTGTATATGCTGTATGTGCTATGGTGTGTGGGTGTGTGTACGCTGTATGTGCTACGGTGTGTGGGTGTGTATGTTAGATGTGCTATGGTGTGTGTATGTTTTATATGTGCTATGGTGTGTGGGTGTGTGTATGTTGTATGTGCTGTGGTGTGTGGGTGTGTGTATGTTGTATGTGCTGTGGTGTGTGGGGCTGTGTACGTTGTCTGTGCTATGGTGTGTGGGTGTGTGTATGTTGTATGTGGTATGGTGTGTGGGTGTGTGTATGTTGTATGTGGTATGGTGTATGGGTGTGTGTATGTTGTATGTGCTGTGGTGTGTGGGTGTGTGTACATTGTATGTGCTGTGGTATGTGGGTATGTGTATGTTGTATGTGCTATAGTGTGTGGGTGTGTGTATGTTGTATGTGCTGTAGTGTGTGGGTGTGTGTATGTTGTATGTGCTATAGTGTGTGCTGTGTGTGTACGTTAGATGTGCTATGGTAGGTGCGATGAGTGTTCGTGTGTGTCTGTGTAGACCTCCATGATCTCTGGGGTCTGGCGGCCACGTCCCCTGTCAGCAAGGGCTCTGCTTACCTGGAGTGCACGTGAACATGCTCAGAGGTCAGGGAAGGGCGGGAGCTTCCTTATTGTTCTCATGTCCTTAGCCCGCAGCTCACCTGCTGTGCGCCTTCTAGGAGAGCTGAGGAGCCCCAGGGACAGATCTCCCCTCCCTCTTTCTCTGTCCTCCTCCTTCAGCCTTGTGGCCAGGACTAAAGCCCGCTTGCGTGTGTGGCCAAGCCTGGTGTTCATGTCCCCGGGATCCTCGTCGTCTTCAGAGTGGAGTGCACAGGATGAGCTTGTCTGTGTCTTTGGTACCGATTGCTTCGTAAGCATTTCACTGTTATGTGTCATGTGAAAGAGGCCCGTCCCCACTAGAGGTGTGTCTTACTCTGTTTCTGTTGCTGATAACACAATACCACAGACTAGGTAAGTTGTGAAGGAAAGAGGTTTAATTTGATTCATAGTTCTGGTCCACGGTCCAGGGGGCACCTGGTGATGACCTTCTAGTTGGCAGAGTCCTGAGGCAGTACAAGATGTCACATGGTGAGAGACAGAGACAAGCCCAACTGGTTCATATAGCACAGCCACCCTGGAGATGGCCCATTGACCCAGCACCGCTCAGTCCTTTAACACATGATGGGTTAAGTTGTTCCCAGGGGCAGAGTCCTGATCACCTCTTCAAAGCCCCACTGGGTGCCATCTCTCAGTATCTCCCGATGGATTTTCAATTCAACATGAGTTTCCAAGGGGACCTACCATACTCAAACCATAGCAAGGCGGGAGATGGGGAGAGAAGGGAGAGCCCCAGTCCTCTCTGTGTTTCTGTCTCTCAGCTCCTGCACACATACATATGCACAAATGCACTAGCAAGCACAGACTTCCCACCCACATAGAACAGAACGTGCCTCTATCCCCAGGTGCTTCCAGGACAACACGTACTCCTAGAGAGCAGGGTGTGCCACGTGGGGAAGAGGCCCTGGGCTGCAGGGGCCTGTGGACAGCCTGGATCCTGGCAGTCTTGACTGAAGCCCCAGCTCCCACCCTGGAAGGATTTGGAGCGGTCGCACTGTCCGAGAGGGTACTCTTCCTCTAGCATGCTCCATCTCCCCCACGAAGCTCAGCCCCTAGTTCCGGCTCCGGTGCCACTTCCCTTGGCCCCGGTGTGCCCTGAGCCCCAGCTGTGAACAAAGTCCCAGGAAGCCACCGCCTTGGGTCTAAGCAGGCGCTACAGACCAGCTTCCCTGCCCGAAAGTCTAGCAAAGTCCTCTTTCTCTCTTTTCGCTATTCACTCTCTAAATCTTGGCTCATCAGTGGTGACTAAGGTCTCGAGTAACTTACTACTCTAGAATTCTCTAGAATTCCAGATGCCTGAGCCCACCTTGGCTGCCACGTTGCTTGCTATCTGTGGTCCATTGGCCCCATTGGTCCATTTCCTGCTGCTATAACAGAACGCCCGAAACTGAGTCATTTATAAATAACAGGAGGCTGGGGAGTCCAAGATCAGGGCACCTGCGTCTGGTGACAGCCCTCTTGCTGCATCAGGACATGGGGGAGAGAGTGTGCCAGATTGTATCTCCCTTCCTCCTCTTACAAAGCCACTAATCTCATCATGGCCCCACCCTCATAACCTTGTCTCACCCAAATTACCTCCAAATCCATTAACATATGAATGTGGGTATCAACTTTCTAGCATATGAACTTTGGAGGGACACATTCAAACCATAACATCAGTGCTTGCCTTTAACCCCCCTCCCCACAGGCCCCCCAAGAGCTGGGACCAAGCCACCCTTCCCAAGACCCCCCACATGTGCCCTCTCTTCCCTTCCCACCCATCTGCCCTCCCCCAGGCCAGGGGGCTCCTCTGAACCCCACTCCTATTTCTCCAAGGTTTTCTCCAGATTCTGAGACCCTCTGGTATTTGAAGTGGGTAGACTCGGAGAGAAAGGTTGTTTCTTTTTATCTGCTTTATTCTTCATGCTTTTTGCCCTGTCTGGTTCTTCTTCAGCTCAAGGCTGCAGATCTGCAGGAATGGGGAGAGGGATGGAGAGGGGAGAGGGTGGAGGAAAACAAGATGAAAGAAAGAGCGCATGCCTGGAGTTTTATTCAATTACAATCTCTTCATCGCTTGGGGCTTTTAAAGGTTAAATTAAAAACAACTGTAGTGATCTAAAAACCAGTCCGAATTTATAGAATCAGAGAGTAGAATGGTAGTCGCCAGTGGCTAGGTGTGGGGAAATGGGGAAATGTTGGTCAAAAGATACAAAGTTTCAGTAACGCTCCATGAATAAATTCTGGAGCTCTAGTGTTTGGCCTGGGGATGAGAGCTCATAATACTGTACAATATACTTGAAATGTGTCGAGAGCAGACCTTAAATGTCCTCAGCGTACGCACGCACACACGCACGCACACATGCATGCACACGCACGCACGTATGCACGCGCAAGCATGCACGCAAAGATAACCCTATGAATGGATATGGTACTTAGTATAATTGTGTTAATCATTTTACAGTGTGCATCTCTACATATATATAAACATTATATTGTATACCATAAATATATACAAAATTTATTTGTCAATGATGTCTCAATAAAACTGGGGGAAGGAAAATAATAAAGCTTCAAATTGTGGGGGTGGGGACTAGTAAATACTTAGGATGGAGACAATTTTAGGATGGGAAAGCCTAGGGCGGGGAGGCAGCCCAATGGTAGAGCACCTGCCTAGTGTGCAGGAGTATCTGGGTTAGAATCCCAGTATCCAACAATTAGGTCACAAGTTGTGTGAATATGCCTTTTGAAGGAGAAGGGAAATGAAATTTTTTTTGCAGTAACTTTTTCAATATCTTAAAAAAACACTAGTAGGAGAGAATAATCAATTTGAGAAAATTGGCCATAGGCATATTAATATTTGTAGCTTAAATTTAAAGCATCCTGGGTGGGCTTGCTGGAACCACATGCTAGATGACAAGCCAGGGAGTTCTGCGATGTAGCCCAGCATGCCAGCTTTGCCCAGGTTCTTCAGGCTGGGAGATGTTCATCAACAGGAGCGTCCTGTGACTTGGGCTGTCACTCAGAGATCAGGAGGGACAGATGATGAGCACGCGCAGGTGATTCGGGGAAAATGGTGTGGAAGTTGGTTGGAAGAGGTTTTAAATATTCATTTTAGTGACAAGCTTGTTTGCATAGTGTCTTTTAATCGGCTATGACAGATTAACAATTATTCAAACCCGTCCCTCACATTCACTCTTGGTTAAGTGTCTCTGTAGGAAGGACCGAGATATTTGAGAATTGTGTCTTTTAATGGCCCTTCATTTACCCCAGTTCTTTTCTATATCTCAATATAAGTTAAGAAAATGAATGAGCGTGCATCTCTACCCTTCTGAACCCCGGTGCGTGGCTAAGGTGTGTAGGAAGCACCAGAAAGCTGCTCTTGTCTCTTTCCATTTGCCTGAAATGAACAGCACTTCTTACTATCTTACTGAGAGTTCTGTGTTTAACAAAGACACCCTGAACGTTTAGCCCATTATCATAAAATTGAACTATATTTTTTGCAAAATATTTCAAGTTAGTCATAATTCACATTATTGTAAAACTCAACTATGTTTTTGCAAAATAGTTTAAGTGTGTCCTAATTCACTGGGCGTCTTTGTAATTGACCCTGGTCATGGGATCGATGCTTCAGCTAGGAAAATAAACATTTCAGCTGCCACCAGCATGGGGCCAGAACCATTAGCATGCCACAGGGTCCTATTTCATTGACTTCAGCTTGAAATTAATGACAAATTACAGCGGAATGCCCACAGGACTGCTCGTGTCGTGTTCAGTAAGGGCTTGGCTCCCCCAGCCTGTGCAGCTGTGTTATGCAGATGGGAATTCTACTCCTCAGCACGATGCTCTTCTGAAGGCAAATCTCAGCCTCCCAGTTGATGGCATCAGGGCACAGTCTGATGGGACTGTGCCCAGGACACTTGTACACTTGACAGGAAATGTCCCCTCTGTGCCTTTAGCACCCTTGTGTCTGGGTTTATGATTTGAAAATATATCACAACTTCCAACTCTCCTGGAAAGCCGTTCTCTGGACTCACCTGTGGAACGTATGTCTCTTACCTGGCTGTTGAGGCCGTCTTAGAACGCACACTGAGGTTATCATCTTGGACCAGCTCAGTTTGAATACACGGTATTTGACTGGGTGGGATTTGTCTGCAAGCGGACACATTCCAAGGGACCTGGTGTAATCTTCAAGGTGCAGTCTTTGATGTCGTCTCCACCCAGTAATGGTTAAACCCTCCTTCCCCTAAATTTGTCACATGCCTGCCTCATTGACCTTCTTTACCGTAACCCGTGATAATTGTTAATTTCTGTGTTTGATTAACCTTTATGATGTTTTGTCTAAAGTGTCTATAAAAGCAAGGTACTGGCTACAGATGGACGGGAGAATTTGTCATCTCTATTTCCTCCCCGACCCTCCAGTTATTAAATGTAATTATTTTGCAAATTACTACATAAGACTTTGTGTTGTTTCATGAGAGAAGACTATTGATCAGGAAGCTGCCTGGTACAGTGACCTTCCGTGGCAGGAACCAGGGAACATAGGAAGCTGTCTGGGCAGCGACCTTCTGTGGCAGGAACCACGGAATAGTTTTTAGGAAGCTGCAGGGAGCAGTGACCTTCCGTGGCAGGAACCACGGAACTTAGGAAGCTGTCTGGGCAGCGACCTTCTGTGGCAGGAACCATGGAATAGTTTTTAGGAAGCTGCAGGGAGCAGTAACCTTCCGTGGCAGGAACCACGGAACTTAGGAAGCTGTCTGGGCAGCGACCTTCTGTGGCAGGAACCACGAAATAGTTTTTAGGAAGCTGCAGGGAGCAGTGACCTTCCGTGGCAGGAACCACGGAATAGTTATTCGGGTACTGCCTAAAGCAGAACCCTCTGTGGCGAGACTACGGAGCAAGTAGCGTCCGCCGGAGCAACCCCAATACCTGGCCACATACAAACATTTAGAGGCTCGGAGCACTGAAGGGTGAGTCCCTGTGTGTTGTATGTGATGAAAATAAAAGCAACAACGAGTGGTACAGCACGGCTGCCCCTCAGTAACGGTGGGGATTGGTTCCAGAGTCCCCATGCCACCCAAATCCAGGACACGCAAATCAAGTCCGTTATAAGAAGCGGCGCTGTATTTGCACATAACCTACGCACATCCTCCCACCTACTTTAGATTATCTCTAGATGACTGGCAAGATCCAATACAGTGCAAGTCCTAGGTTGCTATTTGTTATACAGAATTGTCTAGGGGATAATGATAAGAGTCTATGCGTGTTCAGAACCGATGCAGGTTTTTTTTTTTTAATGTTTTGGAGCCCAGATTGGTTGAATGCACAGATGAAAAACTTGTGGATATGGAGGGGGTGCTTATGTGCACTCTGACATTTAAAGAGCTCCTTTCTGGACTCCCTGGCTTCCGTGTAAGCCGCTTGGGCTCGCTCTCCCTCCCGCCTGTGCCGCCGCAGCTCCGCTGGTGACCTAAGAGCGCGAGCGGTCTGCCGGCTCCGGCTGACGGATGAGGTTCTTCTACTGCTTCAGCAAACAAGACCCTTGGGGGCCTTTGAAGCCGGGTTTTATTTTTAATTATGTCCACTTGATCGCACTGCTCTTCTTTTTAAAGTGTTTGTTATTTTTTCCCCATTGTGAATGTCATACAGGGTCAATATAGAAAACGAATAATGAAGAAAAACTCATCTCTTGTAGTCGTACCGAGCAAAGCCAATCCAGTTAATAGTTTGGCGAGGTTTGTGTGATATTTTTCGAGTGCTGGTATTTGGTGGCGTTTGTCTTGCCTGTGTTCACACTACAACTGTATAGCACTGAGTTCAGGGGGTCAGCTTCCGGGGCCAGGCAGCCTGGACACGCCCAGGGCACCTCCTGGTGGTGCCATCTTGACTGAGCTTCTCCAGGCTTCTTCACCAGCAAAGTGGGAATAAAAATGTCATCGGCCTTAAAATAGAAATACATATGGAACCCCAAAGGACCAATGCAGAGATTAAAAGAATAAAGATATACATATACATATTTATACACATATATATACATATACATACATATATACATATATACACACACCACATATATATATACACACATTGTGTTTAATACAGAAGGCACTCAGTAAATGTGAGCTTTTTCATCCTTGTGAATGTAAGAATAAATACAATCTGCCTTTTTCTATTTGTCATTATTGCATAAGAATTTTTGAATTAGATGACATGCCGTTATGCTATTTTGACGAGTATAGGACAGTCCATATATATTTTGTTCTCATTCATTTAATAAACATTTCTTGCATATCTTCTCCAAATTATGCACTAGGCTGGTAGTGAAGGTGGACAGTTAAATAAAAAGCAGGCTTGTGCCGGGCGTGGTGGTGCACGCTTGTAATCCCAGTACTTTGGGAGGCAGAGACCGGAGGATCCGGGTTCGCGGCCAGCCTCAGCTCTCTCTTTCTCTCTCCCTCTCTCTGTCTCTCTCTCTCTCTCTCTACCTAGTGAGGCCCTCCGCAACTTCGTGAGACCCGGTTTCAAAATAAAGTATAAAAAATAGGGCCGGGGGCGTAGCGCGGAGGTAGAATGCCCCTGCGTTCAATCCCCGGTACCGCAAAAAAAAAAAAAGCAGGCTTGCCACAAAGAATTCACCTACAAGGAGGAAGGCAGACACCGAGACAGGTAAGTACAGTGGGATGTGGTCTCAGAACAGTAGAGATTGGATCCGGAGACCGAGTGCTCCTGTGGAGGTAGGAAGCAGAAATTTTCTGCTAGAGACAACCCTAATCTACCTAGCTGTTCTTCTAATGTTGGACACTAAGATCATTTCCATTATTATAAGATTATTAAACATTATTAAATTAATATTTAGCGGCATAAAGACTTTCAGAATGCTGTCTGTCTTTCTGATCGAGTAGCCAAAGTGGAAATTGTCCATTTTCAGAGGCCATGTGTAACAGCCTCTTCCTTGTGCTTCGGAGAACATTGAACAAAATGTAAAAAAAAAAAAAAAAATTAAACCCTGAAAATGATCTCAGTGCTATCTTAATTTGCATGCCTCTGACTGCTGTGCACATCGTGACCTTGTTTCCATATTTGTTCGTCCTTCCTGTTTCTCTTTTTCAGGAAGTAATCATTAGCATGTTTACTCCTGGGATTTCTACTGTGTTTATTGGCATTTATGAACTTTGCATTAAAATATTAGCTCTTTGTCTCCTTCAATTATTGCAAATATTGCTCCCTGGCTTGTTTTCTGCCTTTTAATTTTAATAACTCATGCTTTTTGGAACATGCTAGGTTATAGGTTGTACATGATAATAGGATTATAATAATAGCAATAAAACTCTATTTCTTGGATCCACCTCAACCTGTATTGTAGAACCGTCTCCATAATGGGTTCAGGAGACCATGTGTGTGCAAGGCTCCAGGAGAGGGACCCTGTAAATGGAGAAAATGCTTCATCTCCCCCTTTCCTTGATTTCTTGTTTGGGATTCAGTAACTACTTTATCATACATTCTAGAATTATTTCTGGGATCAATAGCAAGCTCATTGAGCTGTTGTTTGCAAAACCCACCTGATTCACATTTTGGGAAGTAAATAAAAATAATAGTTACACATTTTCAGTCTCCCTGGCTCCTGGCCACTTGGAGGCCTCAAGGGCGCCTCCTACCTCACACAGTCCATCTAAACCCTCCCGCGCCTGCGTGCAAGCCTCGTCCTTCCCAACCTCATGGTGCCTCCTCAGCCTGTAGAACCACAGCAGTCTGCTTGGCAATCTTACACAGATTCCCACTAACTGCAGCCAAAATGCTCCTGAAATCTGGAGCAGACCCATCAGAAGTCCAGGAAGGCTAGGGGTCCAAGAGTGTGTTGATGAAGGCCAGAAAAATGGCCCAAGAGATCCTGCTTACAACCCTAAAAATCAGTGGGAGATGGGGCTTCTTCAAGAAGGAGCAGGGTTTCTAGCAGGTTCACCATGTGTCTGGAACATGGCTTTGGATCTTCACAGCAGCCTGTTAGTTGGAGTGTCATGGCCAAGGGATGCAGCGAACTTCTGAATACCTTGAGAAAGCTAACAAAGATGATAACCAACCCTGCGGAGGCAGGGGGCTGGCTTTCTAGAAAGGACATGCCCATCAGCAGTTCCAGCACACCCGTAATCCCAGTATTGGGAGGCTGAGACAGAGGATTCTCAGGTTCAAGGACCCTGTTTCAAAATAAAAAATAGGGCTGGGGGTGTAGCCCAGAGGTAGAACCCCTCTGGGTTCAATCCCTAATGCCAGAGGAAAAAAAAAAAGACATGAGATGTTCTGGAGGCAATGGATACCTCAGGTGGATTTTTAATCCGGGTATCAGGATCTGTTTTCAGGAGAATTAGTAAATTAGGGATAAAAGACAGACGAAGGAGGGCCAGCCTTGGAAACACAGGGAGGCCCCTGTGGCACAGGAGGGGAGCTGTGGTGATGTGGGGACATTGGGGGGAGGTTGAAGCATTACATATTTTTTAATTGGTGCATTGTAGTCATACATCTGGATGAAGTTCAGGGTGATAGAGACATACATGCACACAGCACTCGGTGAGCCTCCCCCAGTTCCCACCCCACTCCCTCTCCCTCCCCACCTCCCCATGCTCAGCACAGTGATTGGCTTTGATAAATTTGTGTGTGTACATCATGTCCACTGAGGTGTTTCCCTCTTCAGGTCTTCCTCCCCCTCTCATCTCCCTCAGTTAGGTCCCCTCCTTCACTCCACTAAGGTTTCTCCTCCTTTGTCTGGAGTCCCTCCTGTGTCCCAGTTTCTCCCTAGCTTCCGCATATGAGGGAAAACATCTGACTTTTCATTTTTTGTGACTGACTAATCTCACTTAGCATAATATTCTCCAGTTCCATCCATTTCCCTGCAAATGACATAATTTTGTTCTTCTTTATGGCTGAGTAGAATTCCATTGTGTGTATATCCCACAATTTTGTAATCCATTCATCTGTTGATGGACATCTCGGCTGGTTCCATAGTTTGGCAATTATGAATTGTGCTGCTATAAACACAGATGTGCATGCATTACTATGCTAGTCTTGTTTCCATTCTTTTGGGTAGATACCCAGGAGTGATACAGCTGGGTCATATGGTAGGTTCATTCCCATTCTTCTGAGGACCCTCCACACTGTTTTCCAAAGTGGTTGCACTAATTTGCGATCCCATCAACGACGTAATCATGAGACATTATAGACTTAGTGGCTTTTCCCTCAAAGGAAGAAAATGCAAATTATCTGGTGAAACTATAGGGGCCAGATAATAATTTCTTTTAAAAAATATGAAATTTATGAAGTGTTTTCTAAATGCCAGACACCTATTGTAGTGGGTACAGTTATGTCCCCCCAAAAATATGTGTTCAAGTCCTAACCCCCAGAACCTGCACATGGGACCTTGTAGATGTGGTTGAGATGAGTTTCTTGTGAGATGTGGGAATTCTGGATTGGGGTAGGCTCTGACCCAAGGGCTGGTGTCCTCTCAAGAATAGGGAAATGGGGAAATATACCCAGAGAAGACACTGGAAAGAAGGTCCTGTGAACACGGAGGCAGCGTTCTGAATGATGCATCCACAAGCCAACGAATGCTGAGGACCAGCGGCAGCTGGAGAGCTCAGGAGAGGGTTGGCCCCAGAGCCTCTGCAGGAGCCAAGCCTGCCGACCCCTGATTTTTGACCTCCAGCCTCCAGAACCGTGAGACAGTTAATGCCCATGGTTTCAAGCCACCCAGTTAGTGGTATTTGTTACAATAACCCTTGGAAACTAGTACACCCATTGGGCACTGTATGTGGTGACCACGGATGGTCACTGACTTGTGGGCGTGGAAGCGAAGCTCACTCAGTAGAATCAGTGCTTGGAATTGCGAGGTCGGATCTTTTCCTGGCCAGTGTTATATGGTCTGTTCCTCTTGTGAGGCAGTGAGGTCAAGCTCCCAGCCTGCCCTGCGACCACAAGGGAATCACTCAGCACTCCTCCTCCGTGTGCTATGCTGCTAAGCTGTGGTGTTAGGGGGAGGAAGTGTATTAAATCAATCCTTCCTTCCTTCCTCCCTCCCTTCCTTCCTTCCTTCCTTCCTCCCTCCCTCCCTCCCTCCCTCCCTCCCTCCCTCCCTTTCTCCTGTCCTTCCTTCCACCTTCCTGAACTGGGACTTGAACCCAGGAGGGTTCTACCTCCAAGCCAAACCCCCTGCCCTATTTTATTTTTTATTTTGAAACAGGGTTTCGGTAAGTTGCTGAGAGTTCTGCTGAGTTGCTGAGGCTGGCCTCAAACCTGTGGTCCTCCTGTCTCAGCCTCCCAAGTACTGGTTTTAAATACATTTTTAACTTAGGATACCTTCAACTTAGGATGAGTTTACTGGTCCATAGCCCCATTGAGCATCTATATTTGGAATATCTATGGTCAAGAATGAAAGGAGAAATGAAGACAAATAAGAAAAAAATGCCAAGCAGCACTGAGGACCCAGCTGGGACAGGAAATGGGCATTGCTGTGGGTATGAGTCCTCGGTGATGGGCAGTTTCATGGCAGACCGTCCGGCGTGGCAGCCAGTATGGAGAAGGCTGCGTTTGGAATGCTCCAGGCTGGCGGCTGGTGAGTCTGATTGGGCAGAAGGGAGATGGAGCGCGAACTGGGCGGGCAGGTGCATTCAGCGCTGGCTGGGTCCAGGCTGAGCAGGTTGGGGGGGCCTGGGGCCGCCTGGGCCTGAGGAGAGTCCTGCGCTTCCCAGGTTGGACATGGCGGCCCAAAGGTAGGGCACAGTGGGGCCTTTCTCTTGGTTTGTTCTCCATCACAATATCTTTTCTGACCCTTTTGTCCCTGTAACACCTCAGCCCAAACCAGTAAGACATCCCCTTGCCTTCCAGTTCCAGAATTTTCAAGACTGAAGGACTGGGACCAGGGAAGCTGCCAGCGAGAGCCACCTCCCCGCAACAGAGCATTTTAAATTTCCCGTCACTAGCCAAAGGTATTATAATTGGGTGGATTTTGCCTTTGTCTAAATGCCTGTGTCCTGGCTCATAGCTTCAGGGGTGGAAGAGCCCCCGGACGACCTCTGGCTCCCTTGTCTGTGATGGCTTTACTCTCCAGCTTGTGTCTGAGAAGGAGATCGAGCCTCACATGGATGAGGAAAAAGGAAGTTGTTTATTTCAGACTTAAATCATTGTTTGCTGCTAAACATTTGGGTTCTTCTGTTTTGTATGGAGGTACATAATTGGTAAGCATGGAAATTAGGCAGGATAATGAGCTGTAATTTTGTCAACTCCAAGGAGGGTATTTGTAATGAAAAGGGATGGTTACGCCGGATCTTTGGAGCTACTGAATAACACAGCAGGGCCCACTGCTTGCTGTGGTTAGCACCTGCCTCAGTGGGCCTTGGTGTGTGAACACTCCTCGTCCCCATTTGATGCTGGTTTAAGCGAGTATAGAAACCACCAGAAGCAGCTCCCTGGGGAGGAAGAGAACGCTTTGGGCAGGTCGCTAGCAGTGTGGCTCGCCATGGACTTCCTCACATTTTCTTCCAAGGAGGGAAGAGAAAATTCTCTATTTATTAGCATCCCACGAGTCTGCTCCGAGCAGGTTTTAGTGAGTGGGCAGGGTTTACACTCAGGGCTTAGGAAAATAAAAAAGGGCAACTTAGGTGTCTGCCAACAAATGAATGCCTGAAGAAACAGTGGTATATACACACACCATGGAATTCTACTCAGCCATAAAGAAGAACAAAATTATGTCATCTGCAGGAAAATGGATGGGTGGAACTTGAGACTATGATGCTAAGTGAGATCAGCCAGTCTCGGAATGCCAAGGGTCATATGTTTTCTCTCATATGTGGAAGCTAGAGAGAAAATAGGAAGCAAAGGGGCTTCAGATAAGAGAGGAGAGAGACTAGTAGAATAGCCAAAGGGATAGGGGGTGGAGGAGGGGAGGGTCCAAAGAGGCCTGGGGAAGGGAATAGTTCAAATAACACTATGTCTGTATATGAAGGTACCACTGCCAATCTCACTAACAAGCACGGGGAGGTAGAAGGGGGAGCAGAGCGGAACACAGGGAAATACACCAAGTGAGATGTGTATGTATGAATGTATCACTTTGAATCTCACTGTGTTTTTTTAATTATAATGCACCAATAAAAGTATTGCAAAGAAGAAGGGCATGTGTTGAAATTGTGCCCGCTGTGCCCACAGCAGTGCATGAGGTCTAGCTGCCTTGTCCTGGACAATGTTGCTGGCTCCTTCGGGAGGTTTAAGGCCCTCGCGGCATCTGTCAAGTGTCTTCTAAGTTCCAGACTGCATGGGTTAAATGTGGTGGCCCGGCTGGCCTTGGAGGACGGTAAGGCCTGGAGAGGTCACACAGCTGGCTGTTGACCAAGCGCCCTGTGGGACCTGTGCTGGGACGCCCTGGCCCTTCCCCAGGGGCTGAGAGTGCTGATGCTCTGCTAGATTCTAAGGCTTTAGAGTGGGGGAAGGGGAGCAACTGAGAACCCCGGTTGCCTGGCAGAGGGTGGGACAGGGCAGGGGACAGGAGAGGAGACCCGAAGAGAGCCGCGTCCTATGGAGATGAGGGTCACCACCTTCACGCCCACTCGTTCACACCTGGAGTGAGCATCTGTGCTTTGAGCTAACAGGACAGGTAAGGCCAGCCCTAGGCTCCACCACGCGCCCCTCTTGGTACGGACTGTGTCCATCCCTGTGGCTCTCAAGCCCCAGAGTGGCCTGGCGGAGATCCTCCAGAACACAGGTCTTTGAAGGGCCCCTGGGGGCTCTGTAATAAGGAAGGAGCGGGTCTGTGGAGGTAAAAGAGGCCTGGACAGAGGCTGGGGGCAGAATCAGGGGGCAGAGACTGGGGAAGTGCTCATTCCTACGGTCTGGCCTAGTTCTCTCCCTACACACAGCAAACCTACCAGGTCCCTGCCCCCATTCTGCAGGACTGAGCTCCTGGACCTCTGTCCTGTCCTGGTCCCTGGCACTGGGGTATCTTTAGCTGTGTGAGACAGCCTTGATTTTGTTGCTGTAACAAACAATGCACAGCCCAGCCACTAAAAATGGTCCGGGCACGTTTCTGCTCACAGGGCCTGTGCACAAGCAGCCCTCCTCCTTACAGTGACTCGAGTCCTCACGCCAAGTCACCTCCTGGATGCTGCTGGCGCCCAACTTAAGTACAGGCCCAGAGGGGACACCCATCCTGTGGTGGTTTGGATTTAGAATGTCCCCCAGACCTCATGGAAGCAAGGCAGCCATGTTGGAGGCAGGGCTCGGTTGCTGAGGAGGGTCTCTGGGGGCGTGGCCTTGGGGATTATATTATGGTCAGCCTCCCCTTGCTCACACTTTCTCTCTGCTTCCAGCCTCCATGATGTGAGAGCAGAGTCCTTGTTCTCTCTCTCTCTCTCTGTCTCTCTCTGCTTCCCACCGCCATGCCCTGAGCTCCACCAATGTAATCCCACCTGACATGGACTGAACCCCTGAAATCTCCAGAACTGTGAGCAAACGAATCTTCCTTTCTCTAATTTGTGGTTGTCAGGTATTTTGGATTACAGTAAGAATGCTGACTGAAATCTACCCCTTCTCCCAACTCAATGGTCAGAACCATGCCTGTGACCCCACTTAACCCCCCGGGGACCGGGATGAACAGTCCTGTCATTGTTGGAAGGTCGGGGCCAGGAAAGTTTAATGTGCAGCCCTGCTGACCAGCACAGGTGAACCACGAGGCCCCAGACAAGCAGCCCCAGCACCATGGTGCCACCATGTACCTGTCGAGTTAAATTAACATGCTTGTTGACCCCTCTGCCCCACCCCGGAAGTCTCCTGAGCACACCTGGATCAAGCAGTGGCTAGACAGATGTGCCCTGGCCTCCAGTGGCTGCCCGCTGCAGGAGGACATTGGCTGAGGGAGGGGCTGGCTGAGGTGGGCTTGTCTGGGGCCTTGTGGTCTACCTGTCGGCGAGGCTGCACATTGAACTCTCCTGGCCCCAACCTTCTGATACTGACAGGCCTGTTCATCCCGGTCCCCAGGGGTTGAGTGGGGTCATGGGCCCAGTTCTGGCCTCTGAGTTGTGAGCAGAAGAGGTGGAGTTCAGTCAGCGTTTTTACCTGCTGCAATCCAAAACACCTGACCACCACAACTTAGAGGAAGGAAGATTTTTTTTTTTTTGTCCACAGTCCACAGGTCCGTTGTTGTTGTTGTTGTTGTTGTTGTTTTAAGAGAAGCTTCCAGGACTTTTGTTTTTACAGAGGTAGAAAGTCGTTCCTTAGGGGCAGGTCTCCATCTCCTCTGCTGTGAAGTATCTGGTCAGTGCCCCTCTCAGTTATATAAATGTTCCCTTGACATGGGGGCATGTGTTCCACTAAGGCAGGCTGGCTCTTCGTGTGCAAAGGCTCGGATGAAGATTGAGAGAGGAAATGTTTCCACAAGAATGGTGTGTATGTGTGTGACAGTGTGTGCATGTTTGTGTGTGTTGTGTGTGGCTAGGTTTGGAGGAAAGGTAGGTACTAGATTAAAAGCTCTTGGGGAGCAGTGGGGTGACCTGGTCATCATTCATTGGCAGGGAAGGGCCCCAAGTTCACCCCAGGGCCCTCCCAAGAGTGGAAGGATAGGACGTCTGCACTGAGGAACTGGCCTTGCCACCAGGCCCTAAGGTGTCCGCGGTCCTGGTGAGACTGTTAAAAGCATGTGTTTGGCCCATATCTCCAATACAGAACCATAATGCTGGGGAAGACCCTGAAATGTTCACTCTTGGTAAAAGGCTCTGGCCCTGAGAGTCCACCACAGGGAGCCTCCACCAGTGCTCTACAGCGGCCCCTTGTGGCTGAGGTAGAACTGGCAGCACCATCGGTCATATTGGAAATTGACTTTCATTGGCATGGTGGTGCATGCCCGTAATCCCAGTGCTTGGGAGGCTGAGACAGGAGGGTTGCAAGTTCGAGACCAGCCTCAGCAACTAAGTGAGACACTGTTTCAAAATTTAAAAAAATAAAATAAAATAGGGCTGGACAAAAGGAAGGAAGGAAGGAAGGAAGGAAGGAAGGAAAGAAGGAAAGAAGGAAGGCAGGCAAAACTGAGTTCTTTGACATGGTCTAGCAACAGAACTTAAGACTGGAAGAATAGGTGGCCTCCCCAGGATGGAGAAAGTTGGGATAATTTTGTGGCACAGGGTTTGTTCTTGTAAATTCAGCAATAAAATACCCATTTCCAGTTAATGAGGGCATGTGCAGCTCTACACCACTTTGGAAAAATAGCAGAAGTGGCCACGTGTGTATCTGACACAGGCGTAGGGGCTCAGGTACATCTAAACAACGTCCGTCTCGGGTGTGAGGTCTTGCTGCGCTGGCTCCAAGGGCCCCTCGGGGATAAACACATCACGTGGTTGCAGCTCAAGATGGACTTGGTCCTGAAACCCCTGATAGCTTTACCACGTTCCCTGCCCCTGGCCTGGGAGGATTCACAGGGAGGACCACATAGACAAAGCTTTCCCCCACCTTTTACAGAAAGGAAAATACTGCTCTGGGCACATGTTGGCATCTTGACTCCTCACTGCAGATCCTGGGACCACCGCCTCCTGCTGCTACTTGAGCTGTCTTTATTTATTTATTTATTTATTTATTTATTTTTGCGGTACTGGGGATTGAACCCAGGGGCATTCTACATCCGAGCTATACCCCCAGCCCTATTTTTTTTTTATTCTTTATTTTGAAACAGGGTCTCGCTAATTTGCGGAGGGCCTCACTAAGTAGCTGAGGCTGGCCGCGAACCTGCAATCCTTCCATCTCAGCCTCCCAAGTACTGGGATTACAAGCGTGCCCCACCACGCCCAGCTTGAGCTGTCTTTATTGTGCACACGATGGCCACTCACAGGGCAGACCGAGCAGTCCCCAGCTCTGCGGTCGGCTTCGCCTCCTGGGGCTGGTCTCTGTCATTCTCTTTGGCTTAAGCTCCTCTGTGATGAAGAGTAAGACGGTATTTAGAAGTCCTGTAACTCTTGGGCTGAGTGGGTTCCACACACCAGACCCCCATGTGAAGGGGGAGGTGGAAGCCTAGTGTGGAGATAATAGCAGCTCTTCTTTGTCTTCGTATCGAGTCTGTGAGCACCAAGGGAAATCATGGGAAACATCACAAGAGGCTGATTTTAAACAGTGTGATAGAGGTCACAGTGAGAAACAGGCAGCTTCTAAGAACAGCGCCCAGAAAACCTTAAACAAACCAACATCTGTCTCTATAGAGGTTTAATGAAAAGGGCCAAGATGACTCATCAGATGAGGAGGCAGATGGTGACAACGAGGCAGAGTATTAATTATATCAGAGCCCCCAGTGGACTCAGGCAGAACCGGCACGTGCATCTTGACTTACAGGCATGGTAGGAGCTGTACATTCTCGCCCAAGACCCAGCCTCTCCCCAGGAAGGTCAGGTTTTTTTTGCAGCTGGATCCAGAGGTGCTCAGAGGCTCAAGGATGCAGACACCTGCCTCAAACTCCAAGCATGTCGTAAAGAGTCATTGGGGGAAGTTAAATGAATATAAAGAAGTTTGGGAAATGTCTTATCCTTCATCGCCTTTAAGGATGTTTCTTAGGTTATACGAGGTGTCATCAGCTCACGCAACTTTGCCCACAAATAGATGAAAGTGATTGCAAGTTAGAGCGATCCGTGAACTGCAGCTAAGACTGTGCTTCTCAAAATTGAAGGTGGGATTTTGTCTGATCAGATTCCGGTGGAGAAGGTCGGGGCGAATCCGGTGACCTGCAGTCCTAATGAGCTCCTGGGTGATGCCCAGGTTCACGCAACAGCTGGGAGGAGCAAGGTGCTAGAGGTTTCCATGTGCAGGCGGAACCTTCCTTCTGTGTGCAGCAGGGAACTGTGGGTCGTTCAGTCTTACCTCAGGGTCTCGGTTCCTTTGGTGTGCTTCTGAGTTTAGGTGTTTATTGGAAGCTAGAGGTGGGAGGCGTGATTTTGATAATCATTTTTTCAATTAGAGTAAAAGATATAATTTGCTTCCTGGTCCCATCTTGTCCTGCAAAGACTATCCCTCTCCTGCTGAGGTTCCCAGGATTGCTGCCTCCTCTGCCTGTTTGGAGCTGGGTGTGACTGTGTCCAGTAAGGATGAAGGAGGACATATCGACATGGGTGACATAAGGTAGGCACCCTATGTTAAATTTAGAATTAAATACTTCAAACAATTCTTCCAGCATGTTCGAGGTGATAGGGACGGTCCCTAATTGACTGGTATCTGGTCCTGTTTGACTTTTCTATCTCTTCTCTTAGATCATGAGCTTTTTGAGGAAAAGAACCTCATCGTTCCAGCCTACTAGAATGAGTCCTCTTGGCTTTACAGGGGAAATGTTTGCATTCAAAACAGCAAAGTCTTTGTGCGGGAGGTGGCTTGGTAGAATGTTTATTTTAATTACTCAGCAATTGCCCAAGATAGGATCTATGGGGAAAAATCTTTTCATGAACTGCATAAACTTTTCTTGGAAGAACTGTTTTCCACTCAAGTAGCACTGACTGACTCTCACATCACAGGCTGGAAGAGAGAGAGAGAGAGAGAGAGAGAGAGAGAATGCGCAAGGGGAGAAGGAACCATATATAATCCCCAAGGCCACACCCCCAGGGCCCCTCCTCAGCACTCTGTTTGCTGCATCAAAATCCCCAAGAAAGCCTGCTCTAGCAAGCCTGTTTAATGCAATGATTCCCAAACATACTAGTAAATAGTTACCTTATTAATAGTTACCCGTGGCTCTGCTCTGGGCCGACTGCTGGGCTCTTATGCACGACTACTCAAGGCACGAACTCCACACAGCCCCACCCTGGTGAGAAGGCTTCCAGCCCCCGTCACTCTTTCTTGCTTCAACTTTTCACTTTGAAAATTTTTAGGCTGACAGAGAAGTTTACAAAAATAATACAATACGTGCTATGCCCTAGATTCACCAGTTTCATCCCACTTGGATTTTGTCCCATATGTGCACACACAAACACACACACACACACGCACACAAATATATATATATATATATATATATATATATATATATATATATATATTTGTTTATGGATTCTTTGATAGTAAGTTGTAGACATTGTGATCCTCATTCACAAATACTGTAACATGAACCTCTCAGAATCAAGGTCACCTACATGATCCCAATACAGTCACCACACCTATGAATTCTAACGATAATTCCATAAAATTATCCAATAGCCAATCAATTTTTAATTCCCAATTGCACCTAGAATACACTGTGTAGCATTTTCTGAGGTCAAGCACTACGTCTGACTGCTGTTCTTCTTGACTCTTTTAATCGAGGACAGCCACCCCATCTTTTGCTTTGCGTACCAGGGACTCAGAGTCTGGATCCATTGTCATGTAGACGGTCTCACATCTGGATTTGTCTAACTGTTTTCGTCATCAGATTTGGGGAGCCCTTGCTGGCAGCACCCACCATGCCGGCAGCTGAGCTTGGCCACTCGGTGAGTGAGGTCCTCTCGGGGTCTCTCCATTGAGAAGCCTCTTTTCCCCTCCAATATGTGGAGAGATGGCGAGTCTGGAAACAGCCCGATACTCATCACACCGTCATAAGGCTGAGTTCCTCTTCCTCCTACTCGTGTGGGTTCCGGGGCCCCTATTCTCGATCGTTCCCCTACTGCGATGAAGGGCATCTTATGCCCACATGCCATCTTCACTGGGAGGCAGCGTTAGCAATGTGAGACAGGTCTTTGTGCAGCTGAAGGCTAGCGGTGGACTCTGACATTCAGTGTGGAAGACAACGCTGTGTGTGGAGGACAGCAAGACCCTCTGCTCCGGACACACACAGAGGGGTATGTGACACATGCTCAGGAAACTAGAGAAGGTGTCCCGGAGGAGCGGTGTTGAGGCTGACAGCAGGTGAGGGGAGCGCCCCAGATGCCAGGCTCACCGGAAGCGAGTGCTGCCGGACGTGGACATCGAGGGGAAGGAGGGGATGGCAGGAGCCCCATAACCAGGTCTTGCAGCATGGAGCCATCATAAGGACTTCTGGCTTGCTGGCGAGGTTGGTGGGAGGCACTGAGCTTTACTAACAGGGCGGTTGGGGGAGGGGCTGATGTCATGTGACTTGACCCGGAAAAGGAGCCCTGCAGCTGCATGGCGGTGGCTTCATTGAGGCAGAAGGACGAGAGGAGGCAGACCTGCCAGCAAGACAGATGTCACACTGGTCCAGGAGAAGCGAGCTCGCATTCTGAACGACCGCTCACTACATGGCATTCAGGGGGGTTGGGAGGGAGTCTTAACAGGGCTGGATGGCCGACCAGGTGGGGAGCGTAAAGCAACGGGAGGAGGAGGAGTCAGAGTGGCTGCTCCGGGAGCCAGGACTGGGAGGCACCGCCAGAGCCCCGGCAGGCTGGGCTGGGGCAAGGGCCGTGAGGGTGTGCCCACCAAGCCGAGTTTCTGTGTGCTCGGGGTCAGTCCATCCACAAGGGGTCACCCTTGACCCTGACTTCTAGTGGCCTTTACCAGGCAGCATTATGCCCCGTGAGGATATGGGAGGCCTCCTTACCTTAGGGGTGTTTCATTTGCAAGAACAAAAATTCCAGCTGGGCGTGGTGGCACACACTTGAAATCCCAGTACTTAGGAGGCTGAGATAGGAGGATTGCATGTTTGCAGCCAGCTTCAGGAACTTAGTAAGGCCTTCTGAAACTTAGTGAGACCCTGTTTCAAAAAAGAAATAAATGAATAAAAATAAAAATAGGGCTGGAGTGTAACTCAGAGGTAGAATGCCCTTGGGCTCAATCCCCAGTACAGAAGAAGAAGAAGAAGAGGAGGACGAGAAGGAGGAGGAGGAGGAGGAGGAAGAGGAGGAAGAGGAGGAAGAGGAGGAGGAGGAAGAAGGAGAAGAAGAAGAAGAAGAAGAACCCCAACCTTGATTTTTTTATTGATTATTTTCTTTTTACAATCTTTGTCTGGAATTACAGTAAACTACTTCCAAGTGAAAAATAATATACTGGTCTTATGGCAGAGGATTTACCTGAGGCCTATAAGCACAGTGTACTCTCTGCTCAAAATACTATTTTAAGCCAGGCATGGTGGTGCATGCCTGTAATCTCAGTACTTGGGAGGCTGAGACAAGAGGATAGCAGGTTTGAGACCAGCCAAGACTTTCAGCAACTTAGCGAGACCCTATTTCCAAATAAGAAATAAAAAGGTCTAGGGGTGAAACTCAGAGGAAGAATGCCCCTGATTTCAATCCCCAGCACCACAAAACAAAAATAAAAACAAAACAAAAAATACAATTTTAAGAACAGACCAATCTAGGTGAGCATTAAAGCATTGAAACTTGGCAGCCCGGGGGAAATGTCTGGTGACGGAACAATGTCGTGTGTTCACTGTGGCGATGCTACCATAAATCTACAAAAGTGACAAGACCACATGCGTGCAAATGCAAAGCCATGCACGGGGAGCTGGTGGGTGAGCGCTCTGGGTTGGACCCAGGTCACTTTTCTGGTTTTGAAATTGTACTGTAGTCGTGTTCATATAACTATGTTCCATGTTACAGTTGGGAAAAACTGGGTGAGAGGTACGTAGTAATTCTCCGTATCATTTTTGCAATTTCCTCTGAGGCAATAGTTTTGTTGTTGCTGTTCTGTTTTGCTTTGGGTACTAGGGATTGAAGCCAGGGGCATCCTACCTCCTAGCTATACCCCAAGCCCTTTTAATTTTTACTTTGAAAGAGGGTCTTGCTAAGTTGCCAAGGCTGGCCTCCAACCTGTGATCCTTCTGTCTCAGCCTCCCAAGTACTGGGATTATAGGCTGCACCTGGCCAATATATATTTTTTTAAGTTTTTGAAAATTAAGAAAGTTTGTATTTGGAAAGAAAATGGAAGCCACAAAAAAATGTTAAGGGTCTGCACAAGGACTTCATTGATTTTTCAGTCACCTTACAGCGTGGGGAGGCACACCGCTGAATCAACGTGGGTCTGGTTTCAGCCGGGCTTGAACACCGACCACCCAACTTACCTCCACACAGACGTGCTGAATCCTCCACGTCTTGGATCACTGCTCCCAGCACGGTTCCCTCCAGCTCCATCATTGTTCAGTCTCCCAGTTAAGTAGGATCAAAGGGATGGGCTGACCATTCCCTCTGGCCTCTGTTCTCCTAGCGTGACTCCTTTCACTAGTAACAATGGAAGAGAAATGAGGGAGAGATTGAAAAGAAAGAGGAAAAATAATACACTTGTATGCTATGCCAGGTTTTTGTGGAAGGCTGAGGGTATACCCATTATTGATGGTGGTGGAGTTAAGTTATAGAGCAGTGGTAAAATGAGTTAGGACTGGGAAAAATATCTTCATCAAAAATGTAAATTCTTTCCCACATGTAAGGCATCGAGATAATGTAGGTAGTGGCCGACCACTACCTACCACGGGAGATACAGATAGAACCTAGAGGAGGGGCTTCCTCCCTCCTTCCCCAGCCTTCCAGAGCAGTATCTCCAAATGGAGAAGTTGGGGTGAGGACAGCTGTTCCCGCCTGGTCTAGGCCCTTGCTCATGCTCTCTTGGAGCTGCCTGCTAAGGAGTAGAGCCTGTAAGTCCTTCGCTATGAACATGGGGAGACGCACGTGGGCCCCTCTGCTCAGCCTGCAGGAGCAGGAGCGTGCAGTGTGGCATAGGAAGCCATAGTCCTACAATGAATCCGAATTCGCATTCTCCTTCCCAGCTGTCCTGTAATAACTAGGACACTGTGCTGCGTCTGTATCTCTGTTTATTCTTCTGTAGCTTCAGGGATCAAATTAGAGGAGGCTATGATTGACCAAGCCCTTGAAACATAATGGTAGTGTTTGTTATCAATAGTTCTGTTAGCAATGCGTAGGTGGATGAGAGAGAAAGGGAGAGAGACTGACTGCCCTTTACCAATGCCCTCTTTCATTGTTAGACTGTTTAAGTAAAAGTAGAATCGGGCAATAAAATATCCAGAAAACCAGTCCCTGTCTTTGCGTTGAAATCATTCCCTTGACTTTTAGACTACTAGTTTGCAGAAAAAGCACGTGTGTTCCTTTGTCCCCACCCTTCTTTCTTGTGTTGCTATAAATGTGTGCAGCAGCACAGGGCCAAAGTCTAATTTCTATCCGATGGTGCACTCCATCGAATCTTGTAATTTATTGAAATGTCGTTTCAACTGCAAAGGTTCCGTTCCTTCTTTCCCCCCAAATTATTTCTCTATGCGTGTAACCAAGCTTCTCTCTCTGCACGCAGAAAGTCAGGAGAGCCCCCCTGTGGCTAGCTTAACAACTGTAATTTGCTGTTCTTGTAGCCCAGTGTTCCAGGCGGGCCGTTGTGTCAGCTGTGTGTGTTTGCCGGCCGAGTTTGATCTTGCGAGCTGAGGACTTTAATTGAATGTTTATTGCCATGTGCAAAATGGATGTGATTATAGACTAGATCTTGGCATCGCCAAAAGGAAAAGAGAGCCACAGCCAATTCAGCACAGTCCAGGAAGGGGAGGCGGCCGGAGCAGCAGCTCTGTTTTGTGAGCCTGACAACAAGAGGGTCACATTGTTAGAAGGGTCACACTGGAAACCTGTGCTCCAATGCCATGTATTATCCTCAGTGACCACTGGACCCACCAAGGCGGGATGGCTTGGGATGGAGGCGTCTGACTCGGGCGGTGACCCACTCAGGAAGTTCCTATGGCTTCCACTGCCGGCGGAGGCGGGACTTCGCAAGCCTGCCACTTGGTTGTTCTTTTCTCAGTCCAGACTGTGTCACCGTGACTCTATTAATAAATGTGACCGTACGCACACCCACGACAGCTCTGTCCCAGCTCTGCCGCTGGCCTCCGTCCCATCCCATCTGGCAGGAGACGGGCCAAGCCCAGGGCAGGGAAAGCCTGACAGGGCGATGGGACAGTCAGGCTCTGTCATCCTGCCTGGTGTTGGCCATGCTGGGAACCCGAGGGCCGCGATTCCTGACCCCTGGGGCCACCAATATTGTTTTTCGGAGTTGGCCCGGATGAGTCTGATCCCAGATCTTTGCCACTTATTCTTTATCTAAAGTTGAGATACAGTAAATGTACAGTAAGGACCAGAATTGGTTGTTGAGAATTTTGACAGAAAATAAGTGGTCTGTTTCCTGTTTCTTAGAGGAAAGGGGGCTTAGAGGGTGGTATTGAGATCCTGTGCACCTGGCTATCATTTGTTTACACAAAACAGGATTTCTGTCACCTGTAGGTACACTCTGTCCAGTCTGTTTAGAAGTGCACATTGGAGAGTTGCCATCATTTGGGTCTTTCTTTCATTTACTTATGCCTGCCCTGCCCCTCGCTCAGCGCCAGTGTTGCACACACAGGCCGGGATCTCCCAGAGCCCAGGCGCCAGCCACCGTAAACAGCTACACACGCATGTGCGTACACATGGTTATAACCTGCACAAACAGAACCACACGCGTGCGCACACAGAGTCATAAACTACAGCAGCTTCTGAGAAGGAAGTCTAGGACGCTCTGAAGGCATGTGATGGGGTCTGATTTAATGGCTGGGGAGGGTGGCGAGGGAAAGCTCTTCTCAGACACCTTTAGGCTGGGATGGTAAGGACTTGTAAGAGGCAGGCAGGCATGCACTCGTGCATGTGTGCGTGTGTGTGTGTGCGTGTGTGTGTGTGTGTGTGTGTGTGTGTGTGCTCACGTGTGCCTTGGCAGGGAGAGGTGAGAAGCTGTGCAGTCAGAAGGCAGAGCCTGTGTGCAGAGCCTGTGTGCATGGCCCGGAGGAGCCTGCCTGGCACACTGTGGCTCTTAAAAGGTGACCAGGAAGCTGGGCGTGGTGACGCATGCTTGTAATCCCAGTACTTGGGAGGCTGAGACAGGAGGATTGCAGGTTCATGGCCAGCCTCAGCTACTTAGTGAGGCCCTCTGCAATTTAGTGAGACCTTGTTTCAAAATAGAGAATAAAAAATAGGGCTGGGGGTGTAGCTCGAAGGTAGAATGCCCCTGGGTTTAATCCCCAGTACTGCAAAAAAAAAAAAAGAAAGAAATGAAAAGAAAAAAAGGAGACCAGGAGGCAGGGCTTGGGGGAGGGAGGGTGCTACAGAACGAGTCGGAACCGATTCCTATTTGGATCAGTGGCGAGACTGAAGGAAGAGAAGATTTCAGGCATTGGGTCCAGGGTGCCATTTTGCACAAGCTGCGTCTAAGGCTCCCACAGGACAGGCAGGTGGCTGTGTCATGTCAAGAAGGCCAGGAGGAGCCAGGCATGGTGGCATCCTATTTTGAAACAGGGTCTTGCTAAGTTGTTGAGGCTGGCCTCGAACCTGCGATCCTCCTGTCTCAGCCTCCTAAGCCTGGGATTACAGGTACGTGCCAGCATGCTTGGCCACTTTTTATTTTTTGAAAGTATTTATTTGTTTGTTTATTTATTGGAGTGGGGGAATCTCACTATGTAGGCCAGGCTGGACTCAAATTCCTAGGCGCAAGCTACCTGCCTGCTTCGGCCTCCCACTTCGGCACCACTGTGCCCAGCTTCTTACTTTTTAAAACTTGGGAAAATTATTTCCTTTCTAGGTTTCAGTTATCTCCTATGTAAAATAGTGGCTCTCACAGGGCCCTGTGAGAGAGGGTGACTGTCCAGTAGAAAGGCCCGTAAGGCCACTCTCAGCTTAACGCAGTGTACGGCCTGGGCGAAGTCATCTGACCTGTGCGCGTCTCCAATTCTCCCCTGATGTCCCGCTAACGTTTATTTGGGGTGGGGAATCTCTCTCCCCGCCTCTTCCAGGCCTAATTGCGATTCTGTCGTGTGCTACGTGCGCCCTCTAGCGTCGAGGTGGAGCACCTTCACCTGCAGAACCGAGTCCTGCAGAGGGCTGGGACCTGTCAGGCCCGGGTTCTCTCTTACTGACGCTCCCGCCCCACCCGGGGAGATGCTGAAGTACGTGGAAACTCTGTGGATAATGGCAATTCAAGGAATTTGTTAGGAGAGAATTTTACAAGAAAAAAATTGAAGATTTTTTACACTCCTCTCTGTATCTTTGACCTTAAAACTCTATTAATTTTTCATTGCCCTTTTCCACATTAGTGGCACTTATCTTTGCTGGTATATTACACCTTCCAACATGGATTTCTTACATCCTCAAGTGATTTCCTTAATCTCCATAATCCTGTTAAAAATAGACAGAATTGATGTCATTTGTTCGGATCTATAAAAGTTGAAGACTAAATTAGAGTTCTCCGGATTCACTTCCTGCATTTTCAACCCAAAGATATGGGGAGAATTTCTTTACACTTCGATTTAAAATTTCAAGCGGTGATCTTGAACTGGCCCTCTGAAGCTGCGGTTCAAATCAGGCTGGCATCCTGCTTCCTGTGCCCGCGCACGTGTGGTTTAATTTAATCCCCCAGGAGCTGATCCTGTTCCTACCATTGTAGTAGTAGGAGTTTAGACTGGGAAACTCTACATCTTTCTGCCTCTGTGATGGTTGTGAGGCTGACATAATTAGGACAGTGTCTTTAAAGATGTTTCCTACCTGCATTTGGGGGACAAAAAAGATCTACATTACTTTGAATTATACTAAGAAAGCGCAGGTTCCACGTCTGTGGGTTCAACCAACTGGGCACTGAAAATATTCACTTCAACACCGTGTCTGTCTTGAATGTCTGGCTCCAGCAATCTTCCTGCCTCAGCCTCTTCAGTCTGATCCCGTACAGACTTTTTTTTTCTTGTCATTACTCCCTAAACAAAACAGTATAGCAACTATTTACATAACATTTGCATTGAATCAGGTATTGCAAGTCTTCTAGGGTGATTTAAACAGGAGAATGTGTGTATAAGTTATATGTAAACACTATGCCATTTGATATAAGGACATGAGCATCCTTGAACTTAGGTATCTGGGAGGATTGTGGGATGAGCTCCCTGCAGATACCAAGGGATGACTGTAGTAGGATCTTGGAGTGGGAAAAGGATCTGCAAGGTCGGGCCGCCTTCTCCTAGCAGAGTGGCTCTTTGACAGCATCCCTGAGGCATGGGGATGGACCTCCACCGAATCCATTAAGATGCTTTTATTTGCAAGACACAAAACCGAAGTCACCTGCCTTCGTGACAGGAGTCCGCTGACTCACTTCCCAGCCTCTACGCTGGAGTCCAAGAGGGGCCGGGCAGCGGCCAGTGAAGCAGCCTGGTGTTTGGGCTGCTCAGAACCAGACAAACTCTCTGGGTCCCAGAGAGCTCGTCCCCACCTCTCCCCAGTCCACACTTTCCGGGCTTCGTGCGATGAATGGAGCGGGTGACGCCACGTGCAGGTGAAGGCACTGGCTTCTGTGTGACCCCTCCCTGACTCCCCGGTCAACAGAAGTGTGGCCAGCAGCGCTAAGGGAGCGCGGAGCCCCAGGCTCAGGGGACCCTCCTAGAGAAGCCGTTTGTATGGTACTGGGAATTGAACCCAGGGGCATTCTACCTCCGAGCTACACCCCTAGGCCCCCTGTTTTTTTTAAAATAGGGTCTTGCTAAGTTGCTAAGGCTGGCCTCAAACCTGCGATCCTCCTGTCTCAGCCTCCCAAGTACTGAGATTACAGGTGCGCGCCACCACACCTGGCCAGAGAAGCCTCCCCTGCCCCTCGCCCTGGGCTGGCTTCCCGGACACTAGCTGGACACCCCCCCCCTTCACCGAGGGTCATTCACTTGCGTGAATTTGCTCAGTTCTGACTTTATCACTGTACTGTGAAGGCAAGTTGTGCCGGCCAGGGCAGTAGGGACTGGAGGTGTCCAGGGCAGAGGGGGCAGGAGGTGGCCAGGGCAGTGGGGGCCAGAGGTGGCCGGGGCAGAGGGGGGTGCAGGGGACCGGAGGTGGCCAGGGCAGAGGGGGGCAGAGGTGGCCAGGGCAGCGAGGCTGGAGGGCAGGTGGCTGCCACCTTGCTGGGTGTCCTCCAGCAGCTGAAAGAACTCAAACTGCCCACTTTCTCTCGGTGTTGCCTCTCTCCCACCCTGACAGCTCGGTTTCTCTCTCCCCAAGGTCTGTCTCATCTGCAAATTTCCTCCCAAATTTAACAGTTTCATTCTCTGGTGCCTTCTGTTTTCCCCTCTGATCTATCAATCTCCCCCAGTCAGAGGAGCCCAGAGGGGATGGGCTTTGGGTGAGCCCTGGCTGAGCAGGCAGTGACCGCAGGGCCACGCGAGCCACAGCCACACATGTCAACCCCCTCCCCGCCCCCTCCCACAGGACAGGGGACTAGTATGGTTGGCTGCATGAGGTGCGTTGGTGCAGCGGGTGATAAAGCGACCGCAGGTACAGACTTGCTGTAACTCCCCTTCCTCCTGACTTCTTGCCTCTGGCTGAACAAGAATAGAAGTGAGGAGAAAGACCCCTCCAGCCGCCCTGGTGGTGCCAGCCAGGACCGAAAAGGCGCATCGGAGCTCCAGGCAGCGGATGGTTTCCATCTGAGTCTGCCGCGAGGCATTTGTCCTTGGGAGTTCAGAAGTTTTAAAAATCCAGATGTGCCGGGCGTGGTGGCGCACGCTTGTAATCCCAGTACTTTGGGAGGCGGAGACCGGAGAATCTGGGTTCACGGCCAGCTTCAGCTCTCTCTCTGTCTCTGTCTCTCTGTCTCTGTCTCTCTCTCTCTCTCTCTCTCTCTCTCTCTACTTAGTGAGGCTTCTGCAACTTCGTGAGACC